>JAOANK020444050.1:0-13243 GCA_026257165.2 Telfairia occidentalis | reverse complement strand
AAAATCCCATAGCCATGTTTTCTTAATTTATGCATGAAAGTGATTAATTAATTAAATGTGAGATTAGGCTTTCTTGACAAAGAACTCCTTAGTTGCTTGAATTTCTAAGCCTAGGCTTTTAGTACTATAAAGATACTTATAATTTGTTAATGAGTTAAATTTGCTAAAAAGAACCAACACCCTAGGATCCTTTATTCAAAAATCTTTCTTTTCTATAAACGTGCACACTTAAATACTTTCTTAAAAAATTTTCAAGGATTAAACTTAGTCTAATCTCTAGATAAAATTGGAATAAATTAATTAGAAATTAAGAAAGATTAATAATTCGATTCCCAGAGGACGATACTCGACCTTAGGGTTGTATATTACAACTTGACCCGTACACTTGCGGTAACGTAGTGAGTTACGATCAGATGCCTTACCTCAGGTATGTTCCATCATCTTCTTTGCAACATTTCTAAGAATTGTGTGTGAGCCCTTATCTCTTCCAGCCCCCTCCTCAATTCACTGAATTCAAGAAAAACCATGGCCCCAAAGCTCAAAAATGTTTTTAAGAGCAAAAAGAATAAGGCTGATAAGTCAAGTTCTCCTCCTTTGAGCCCTCCTCCAGCACCTAGACACCAAATCTTCTAAAGGAAAAGCCCCATTAGAGCAGGAGATCGTGCATTTTGAGCAAGCAAAACCTGCTATAGAGGAGGGACCACAACAAACTACTGTAGCATCAAAGGGCAAAACAAAAACAAAGAAGTCTAAGGGTAAGAAACCTGTAATCCAAGAGCAAGAAGAAGTGGAGTAGATTGAGAAATTCATAGCTACTGGGGTCCAGAAGATGTATGAGGAACTAAAGAAAAGAAATTTTTTGATGCAGATGGGGTTTGAAATGCCACTACAGGACCTACCAGCTATTATCTCTTCTGTGGTGTTGAAGCACAACCGGATCACCTTATATGCTAAACCAGGTCGTGTCTGTCCTAAATTGGTAAGGGAGTTTTATGCCAATATTGATGCAAAGGAAGGTTATCAGCTGGTGATAAGAGGTAAGGTGATTGATTGGTCCCCAAAAGCTGTAAATGCACTTTTCAACCTCCCCAACTTGCCAAGAGCAGTATACAATGAGTTTATGAAGGAAATGGATGACACTTTACTGAACAGTGCATTGAGATCAGTAAGCCTAGATGGAGCACAATGGAGCATTTCCAAAGAGGGGAAAAAAAACACCTAGAGCTCATCTAAAGCTAGCAGCCAATTTGTGGCTCTACTTTCTCAACCACTGGATTCTACCAACCACCCATGATACTAGTGTCTCAGTTGAATGAGTTCTACTCCTTCATGCCATCATTGAGGGAATGGGAGTATATATAGGCCGCATAAAATGACCTGAAATTTATGGGTGCTCTAGGAAAGCCACTGGAAAGCTATTCTTTCCAAGGAACATCACAGCTTTTCCCTTAAAGGCTAGAGCCCCTGTAGGAGATTTTGGGGAGCCTTTGGAAGAAAAGAGAGGAATTGATCATGTAGGAATAGTGAGGATAACAAAAGAGAAAGGAAGAAGAAGATGTACCAATGTGCTGTCTGGAACCAACACCTTTATGAACCAGCAGGTCACATTGCTGCAGCATATGAGCCATTATGAATCTTAGCAGCACACCTATTGGGATTATGCTCATAACAGGAATGTAGCGATTAGAAGGGCCATGCAAGTCAATTTCCAGCATCCTTATCTTCCATTCCCCCACTTCCCCATTGAGGTGTTGAGCACTCGGACCCCAACTGAAAATCCAAAAGATGAAAATGTTGATTAAGGGTGGGTCCTGCTTCTTGGCAATCTTGTGTCTCTCTACTTCTTTATTTGCTTGTGTTGTAGGTTGGTTGTGTGTTGTTTGTAGGTCTGTTGGTAAAGGCCGTTATTTTCTATAGTTGTTGTTGCTGTTTTCTTCTTTCTTTTAATATTTTTCTTGCTGCATGTCCTAGGTTTCTCTCATTGATGCTTTATCTGTCCTTATAAAATGTTAAAGTCCCCCACCCCTTATCCTTATATACTTTTGTTCTTGGTTTTTAATGAAATAGTTATGTTGGTGTTTCTTTATAAATCTTACTGTATTGATCTTTTTTGGAGAAAGCTATTTAGTTGAGTTGGCTAGTGTACTTAGGCATGCCCCCCTTAGCCCAAGCAACCCAGCCTTGATAATTCAAAATGATCCATCTGTTGTGGAATCAGTTGTAGCCAAGCCTTATAGAACTCTTATCTGTTAGAAGATCGGCCATTAGAAATTTATCCTGTAGCATGAGTAGTTTGAGAGCTGAGTGAGGTCTTTTCCTTTAGCAGCTGCTACGTGGCACTATGCTTCAGCTTTTCAAAACCTCATTTCATTGACGACAATGAAATCTTCAAGTTTAGGGGTATGGCTAGCCATTTTGAGTTGTCCCCTCCTTTCTTGTTGTGAGTATTTACCTAGATAGATAGGTTGTCTACAAAATTAATTCAGCATATCTTGATAAGGTAATCTCAAAATGAGCAGTGTGAGTATACTCCTTATTCTTGTTGAAAGTGAGTATTTACCTAGATAGATACGTTGTCTACCAAATTAATTCAGCATATCTTGATAAGGTAATCTCACCCCTTGAAAAAAAGAAAAAGAAAAAAGCCAAAGGAAGAGCTACATAAAGGGGAAGGGCTATGCATTGAAAACTCCAACCTTAATAAAGCCTAAAGGGCTATGCAATGTACATCCCCTCTAAGCTCAGAAAAAAAAATGTCGTAAGCCAAAATCAAGAATTCAATGTATGAGGTGAAATGGAGTTGTAAGAAAGCTAGAACATAGGAAACTGAGTCTGCTGCTACTGTAGGTTGCACAAAGAACTTGTGATTGGACTCTCGCTCAAATGAAAACTACAATAGAAGAAATTTCCAAAGAAGGTTGAATCTAGAAGATGACTGATCTGTTTTGCTTCATAAAAGCATATTCAAGCAATTGGATGGAAGTGGAGAGTGAGAAATTTGCGCAGTGAAAGGTTTAGAAAGCAGTGCCTAAATATGTCTTTACCAACTCTAACCAAGTAAGTTTAGTACAAAAGAGATCAGTACGAGTGGTTTAGAAAAGAATCCAATTATTACTCAAGAATGAGTAATATTTTAAGTTTGGGGGTTTGATAACTCTGATAATAAGAGTTAAGTTGGGCTTAATTTGAGTAAGTTATGAGTCATGAATGGCCTTATAGTATCCCTTGAGCTGAAATTATGATGTTTATCACTTGTATTTACCTCTGAGTTAATGAATTGTTGACAATTGTGTTAGTGATTGATTGAATGAACTTCAAAGAAATATATGACTAATCTGTGTTAAAATGTCAATTTTGCTGTAGCATTCCAGTTAATAGAAGAAATTCCTACTGCATTATTGACTTGGAAGCAAAGGACAGTGATGTGGAACTTCATTAATTGAACTGGCATTTAGCACGTGTCTAAGAAGAAAGAACCAAAGAGAAGGCTCCATGTGGATGAATTGGCCAATTTAGCCCTTCTTTGTTGCCAAGTGGATAAGTTGGAGAGAGACATAAAAGGAAAAGAGGAGAGCCTCCATTACGGTGGGAGAGGAAACAATGGAATTCAGGAGCTTTCCAAGAAGAATTTGCTGAAGGAGGAAAGGGAGGGAAGGAGAATCTCATTGGAGGAAGTTACTTTTGGAAAAGAAGGTCTTTCTCATTCTCTCCCTAAACACCTTTGTCTCATTCTCTTTACTTTATTCTAAGCTAGAGTTGAATTTCACTTCTCTTGTAATCTTGTAAGTATTCGGATCACTTAATTTCTCTAAGGATGTTTTGGTTAGTTCTTGTTAGTTGTTTTTTGTTACATTTGAGTATGATCTAATTAACCCAAGGCAAGGGTTAGGGATTTGATTTTGCTAGTTTATTTTGAGGATGTACAACAACTCTTAGCTGATTTCTATAAGGAGTGTTAATGATTTTATTTTTGAAGATCGAATTGTATGGATTGGCCACACCTTCAATTTATTTTTGAATATGAACTGGGAAAAGGAAGTATTAATAGAACCCTTTAACACTCTCATTAGTAAATCTATTTTTTGGGTTTGTGAGTGCGTTAGGAATAACCTCTCCCTAATGTACTAAAAAGAACATTAGTGCTTACAAAGAACAAAGAGCATGGAAATGAACATAGGAGTTTAGCTTCGGAAGGGGCATAAGAAATGTTCTGTAGTATTGAGTCAATGACAGAATTGATATTGCATCCCCCAGCAGACAACAAATGAATTACCTAACCTGAGCCTACTTTTACTAACGTTGCATAAAATTGCCACTAAACTTCCTCTCCTTGTTAATTTCTTTTGGTCTATTTTTGGTCTTTTAAGAATCTAAAATTTAGTTTCCATTATTATCCTAAACCACAACTTTTGAGGATTAATGTTGTTAATTTATCCTTGTGGATCAACCTTATTTACTGCAACTTCAAACTGTACATTTGCCTTTATGATTGTTAAGAGTCCCTTCAAACCCTTATTTAAACACTCATGCAGTCGTCTCTCCCCACATCTTCTCTCTTCATTTCTTTCATTCTGGAAATTTTCTCGCATGAACTTTAACCTTCTCTGGTGATGTCTTCCTCCTCACTTCTTGAAAAGATAGATACTGTTTTTACAAAATGCCAAGAGTCTCGGCAATAGCTAGAAGAGGCAGTGGCCCAAGAGGTGGCGTCCATCCATCGAGTCACCAAGGCATATCGCATTACCTCCCGAATGGCGGATGAAATGGAAGAGTTGAGGGAGGTCGTTTAGCATCCATTGCGGATGTCGAAAGGATAGAGGAGATCCTCTTCTTCTACTGCGATGAGGTTCTTGCTATTAATGTATGGGTGGCTGAACTAGCTACTAGAGAGATTGTGGTGGACGCTTGTGATGCGGTGCAAGCAGCTGTGGGGGAAGCCTCTTCTAGTAAAGATTTACTTCTTTGTCGCATGTTATTTTATGTTTTGCTTTACACCCCCGCCCCTAAAAAAAAAAAAAATTCTCCTAACACACGAATAAAAATGCTTTTACTTCTACTCCTCTATCCTGTGTACTATCGTATTTGTATTCTTTTCTCGCCATTATCCACTTCGTTTCGCCTACGTCATCATGTGAGCTTTTTGTCTCACTTGGAAGTTATTAAATGGACCATACTTGCATTAGCGACACTTTTGTCTTCGATGTGATATCCTCATTCGAGCATCATTTTGCATTATTATTCCCATGTAGAGCGGAATTTAAAATTTTAATACTGAATTTTCTAAGCTGGCGCATTTTATTCTAATCTACGTGAGCATGATTGTTGGTGCCTCCATTTGAGGGAGCCGTCTGTTAAGACCAAAGTTTGCCTCAAATCGCTCTTATTCATTATGTGTTGCCCATTATAGATGGTCGCTAGGATACAAATGTCAATGATAATATACCCTTAGATGCTCAGCGTTCCATGGGTGGGGAAGAGTTTTGCCTATTACATCGACAAGTACATAAGTCCGTTGTTGTTTAACTGTTTTCACTTCGTAGAGCCCCTCCTAAGTCGGTTCTTGAGCATCGTGGTTTTGTAGTACCTTTTGTAGGACGAAGTCACCACCATTCGATTGTAGTATTCAGCGTTGCAGAGTCAGCAGTTATCGCGAGCCTCCTCCAAGAAGTCGAGGTGCTTCTGAACTTCATCGTTTCAAGACTCTTGGAATTCGAGCATGCCCTGGGAGGGGAGGCAGATCTCGACAGGCACGTTGTCCTCTACCCCAAATGCAAGGAAAAATTATGTTCCTCCTATGGCCATTCTGGCGATGGTTCGATAAGACCAGAGCACCGATTACAGTTCTTTCTCCCAAGCTCCTTTCAAGTCCTCTAAACGAGTCTTGAGATCATGCCTGATGATTTTATTCATGGCCTTGACTTGTCCATTTGCTTGGGGATGAGCCAGGGAGGAGGTGAACTGCTTGATATTCAACTACGTGTAGAACGTACTCTCGAAACTTCCCATTGTCAAACTAATGCCCATTGTCATTGATCAGGGCATAGGAACCCCAAACCAACACACAATGTTTTTCCATATGAAGGTCGTGGTCTTCTACTCTGTTATTGCCTAGATTTGCTTTTACGCCACGCTTGTGGATCCTGAAGCCCATAAATTTCCCAACTTCAACTCTGAAGGAACATTTCGAGGGATTGGGCTTTATCTTATATTGTTGCAGCACGTCTAAGGGTTCACACAAGTCGGCCTCATGGTCTGAAGCGATGCTCTTTACTAGTATGTCATCGATGTGTACCTCAATGTTGTGGCTAATCTTGTTGGCTTACATTATATTGACCATGTGTTGGTACATCGCCTCTGTAGTTGTCATCCCGAAGATTATTACTTTGTAGCAATACAGCCCCTGGTCTATGATGAACGAGAAATGCTTCTGGTCGACATATGCATTTCGATCTGGTTGTATCTCGGGTAGGCGTCCATAAAGGTCAATAGCTCGTATCCCACAGTGGAATCAACCAACTGATGCATCCTCGATAAGAAGAAGTTGTCCTTTCGGATAGCCTTGTTGAGGTTTGTGAAGTCGATGCACATCCGCTATTTCCTGTTCACTAAGACAAAGTTGGAGGGCCATTTGAGGGAATGGGCTACCTTAATGAAGTCAGGTCCAAGTGTTTTTTCACTTTCTTCTATATGGTCGAGCTTCTAGTTGCATAGACTGGTTGACACTTCTGCTTGACGGGCTAATGGCTCAAATCTATGTTGAGGCGGTGTACCATGATGCTTGGGTCGATCTCCGATATATACTCATGCAACCATGCGAAAACATTAGTGTTATTTCGAAAAAAGGTGATTAGTCTATCCCTCTGTATGGCCCCTAGCTTGGTGCAGATGCTGATTTACTTTTCTGCTCCGAGCAAGGGCACAAGTGATCATAGAACACTATGTTGCCACAAGTGCACGGGTCAAATTGTAATATAAAACAACCTAAGAGAACAAATATTGTCCTCTAGTAATAGAGATATTACTTCTATATAGTACAAAGATAGTAGTTGTTGATTTTATCTAAGGAAACAAACATTCATGCTACGAATCGAGTCTAAAAAGCGAATAAAAGGAGAGCGCTAATTGGCACGTGAATAGAGGAAAAAAAATAAGGAACAAGTAGTTCTAGGGTGTTGGCGTTATAGACGACACAATTAACCAATTAATTAAACTCAAAATATGCATTCAATTATCAAAGTATAATGTTTATAAACTCGGGCTTTCCCATCTCGAGGTCCACTGACCCTCATAAACAACTGCCTATTCGATGTCTCACAATAAGAATTTGAAAGTGGCAAAAACATAACCTATCACTATCGCACGCTCCCCTATCACTATCGCACCTAGAGAAACATATGTCTAAGCTCCTATGTCTAATTTATAACTTTTCATTTTGAACAAAGCAGTAAAAGCAGCATGCATCACATTCATTGGCTAGATAAATGGTATAATTCAGTGCTGGAATTTAAAACAATGTATTCAAGAGTTCAATAACGTAATTAATGGTCCATAAAATTAAAAAACACCCCAAAACTAAGAGTTTACCTACAAAACATCATAGAAATTAGTCTCAAATAACCCATACAATAGTTTTACAGAATATAAAAGTGGAGAGAGGAAACTATCGAGTTAATTCTTCCTCATCTCCGGCTCCGAACCGACTTTCGTAATCGTGATTTTCACCCCCAAATAGTAGAAAAGCTTCCAATCAACTACAACAACAATGCCCAATGTAAAACGCTTTTATTCCTTGAGAATCGCACAAAAAATAGCCTAAAAATTAAACTCCTCAAAGTAGAAATAAAGATTCTTCAGAAATAGGTCTCAGGCACTGGCGTCAATAGGCTAAGGTTAGCGTCTTGATGCTGCTATCATATAACATAAAAATGAGTAGCATGGATGAAACTTAGGGCAAACCAACATGTGTAGTGCCGAGATGCTTGAAGTACCATATCGTGCACAACATGGGGGCGAGCACATGCTTAAACTTGTGGCATCAAGACATAAGGTTAGCATCGAGACGCCATGTCATCTCTCCAATTTTGGGCGTCTCAACGCCCTAACCTGGCGTTGAGACACCGTGCCCTCAAGTCTCCACTTGTTTTGGCCTTATTTCTTCGTTCCTTGGCCAATTTCACTCTTTTTATCATCCTTTGTGTGTGTGTGCAAGCTCATCCAGTTTTAGCCCTTACAAGCCCGAAGTGCATTTAACAAGGTTTTCTCTTGGGTTGCCCTACTCTAGCAGTGAGCAGCATTAAGCGAAGACTTCTAACTTATGTAGAATCGTATGACAACAGTAGAAGCGGGGTGAATAGGATTGCTTACCAAAATTAAAACTTTTTCGATCAATTTAGACAGAAATAATATAATTGAAACAAATCTAAATAACAGCCTAAAAAATAAGAAATACAAAACTATTTAACTAAGTGTGCGTTCTAATCAACTAAGTAATAAATGGTATATCAGTGAAGAAAGAACATACCCGGATTCATTTCTTTTAACTTCAGAAAAAACTTAGGAATTAAAGCGTAAGCCTCGTCAACATCCCCTTTAGAAGACTTAATAATAGCTTCTTTTGCCCTCCAAGCTTTAAAATAGCTGACAATAACCCCATAATTCGTACGCATGTGATGCATAATATCTTTTGGAGTCGAATGATCAAAAGACCAAAATTTAAATTGCTCAACCATGAAATTACTAATAAACGATGAGGAAGCTTCCTTATGAGAAGATTCAATAATATTCATGGAACAATTATGACTAAACACATACTTTCTAATCATTCATGAAACACTGTGCTTATAACGAGATGTTCTGACATCTCATTGCCAACCTTCCTGAGCACATTAAAACTCAACCGACATCAAATTCGATCTCAAAGTCTTAAACTCAAAATTATTCTTTATAGCCATAGTGTAGAAAGCTTTCGACAAAATTTCTTTATTTGTAAATACATCCTTAACTTTCAAATCAAATGTTGAACAGATAATACTAATATGAGCATTAGTCAAAATTTAAAAATCGCCTCCAATCATAGTAGAATAGGGAGCAACAGAATCAAAATGATCGCTTGTAAAAATAACACTAGACACCCTTTCAAAGACATAGTCATACGATGAGAAACTAAAGGATATCTCGTGCTTTGATCCATAACCAAAGTAAAAAACCAAGAAACATCTTTATCTTGAAGAATTTGAACAACATTTTGAACATCATCACTACCTATATCCAATAAAACTAGAAGTTCAATAGAACTAATTGTTGCATCAAATTGGAGTTTCTTTAATATCAAATTCACAAAATTCTGAAAAATCATCTCTTCATCAACCAAAACTCCAGTAGTTTGATAATCCAAGTAGCAATATGTATCATCCCATTGACCACCATGAAAAATCACTATTGCAATCTTACCCACCATAACTATAAAAATATAAAACTGATATTAGTACAACTGATATACTTTAGATTTACTATATCAAATCTACACAATTGATATACTTTATATTTACTATTTATATACTATATCAATTTATATAATTGATATACTAAATTTATTGTATATCAATAATATAATTCTTTTTATTAAACAACTTCATCACGCAAAATCTGTCTCAATCGCGAAAATAAAAAAGTGAAATAAACTGAAATTAAATAACTAAAATCGATCACCCAAAAAGAAATCAAACTTGATCATGCAAGTAGAAATTGGTCAATAACTGAAAAAGAAACTAAAATCATGCAAAAAAATAACTAAATCAAACAAGATCAAAAAATGAAAAAGAAATTGGTCACGAAGAAGAGGAATGCGGCGATAAGAATTGCAGCAAAAAGATCAAGAGGATGTTGCGCAAAAGAAACCGACGAAGAAGATCACACAAAAAAGATGGAGAAGATCACAGAAATGCACAAAAGAAATAATTATATAAAACCTAATCATCAAATGAAAAAGAAATTAGTCACGAAGAAGATGAATGCGACAATAAAAATTGCAGCAAGAAGATCAAGAAGATGTTGCGCAAAAGAAACTGATGAAGAAGATCGCACGAAGAAGATCGAAAAGATCACGAAAATAAGATGAAGAAAATCGTGCAAAAAAGTTGAAGAAATTGACTGGAGAAGAAGAGAATCGGCCCAAAATTGATTTTCTAAAGCAGAGAGATCCTAATTTACGAAAAAGGCACGACGGTAAAATGGGGAATAAAAAAAGTAAAATGTAATTTTTCATATTTGCAAATTGATAAAAACTCATGGTAAATATACTAAAACCCTAATTAAATCTACTACCCATTACAATAACCATTTATTTTAATTACAATTCTAATTTTTAATTATATTTTTTTCTTAGAAAATTATGGAGACGAACAAGTAAAATCTGGCAAAACTTCCATTCAATTGTTGATTTGTTTCTAAAGCGTTTATTTGCGTTCAACAAAATTGGTAAAACTCATTACTTGCTTTTTTTTAATGCATTTCTTGCTTTCTAATTATCTTTTTCATTTACTTATAGAAAGAGAAAGAGGGCATCAAACCCAGTTCAGTACAATTATTCCATGAGACCAGATTCATTGAGGGTAAAGGATGAGTCAACAAGGATACAAGACAAGCATATGTAACTTCTACTTTTTGACCAATCCAATTGAGCAATAAATATGTACGACCTACTCTGTTATAACTTTAATTTTTTTTTTTGTAATCGCAACTTAAAATGTTGTAGCTTAAAGAAGCCCTAGTCGAAAAAGGGTCTCAGCCAATCCCAGAAGATGAGATACGTAAAAGGGTGTTAGGTTCTCGATCAGGCCACGTTAAAGACCTTGATTGGGAGTTCATCATCGTCAACTCCGACATAACGAGAAATAGAATTGGAAGTCGAGGTTTCGATGTTGAAAGATAAAGTGGCTGTAGAACAGGAAGATGTGGAGAACTTTCAAGGCTAGGTATCAACGTTGAAAGAATGCTTTGCAATGTCGAGAACTTCATGAGAAGCGCACAATGGGACTCACAAGGTTGCGGCTCATCTACTTAGGTAAATATTGTCTACTACTTGAAAATGTTTAGATATAGCTTGCAAGGACATTTTATAAATAAACTTTATTTTTTATTTCAGATCCACAAATGCTCGGAAGCTAATGAATGACGATTGGACAACAAGGCCAAAGAGCATTGTTTACATTTTTTCGTATTTTTGTATTTTTTTTATTCCTTCATTGTAAACTACAATTCATTTAATGAATAGATAATTTTTTCATGAGCCAGTTTCGTATTGATTGCATTTCAATATTTATCAAATACAAAATATATTGAATATTTAAAATATATACATACATATATGTATATAAACAATAGAAAGGGCGTCAGCATTAAGTGGATATTCTGACACATTGTTTGCATCTCTATATTACGATTCTTTTTGGACAAAAAGGAGTCGTTCGTCGGTGTATGTTGATAATGTCAACGGGCGTCGTTTGTCAGCTTTATTTATTCATTGCTAGACGGCGAAACAACCGTTGGAAGAACCAAGTAACCTTGACGGTTATCCTTTCGTCGGACAAAGCAGCTCCACCGAAGAGACTTTATTTCATCAAAATATCATGGTTTCTACCGACGCTCGACTAAAACCGTAACAACAATGCAACTGCTGAGATGACAGCTTTTCGTCGGCAGAGACCAATGCCTACGGTATTTAAGTCTTTCCCGATGACCTATTACATTGGAAAAGGAACGAATTCTTGTGGGGAATCAAGGATACAATCTTACGTTTTCTAATATCGTTTTTCAAGTGCACTATGATCAGGAGTTACAAGCACGTCTGGATAGGCGATTGAGTTCCTTCCTACTTAAGCTTTTCCTAACTTTTTTTTGTCCATTTTTGTTTTCTCTTAAGAAAGAAATAATATTTATCTTAAGGTGCTCCTCTTTTGTGACAATACTGTATTTAATTCGTAGGCTTTGGTTTGTCCTCATTTTGATCCTTTTGATCTCTTGTATTATGTTTGAATTTACTTTGACAATAAGACCCACTGCTTTTGAGTCTTCTCTTTTTGTAGTATTAATCTCCAATTCTTTGGTTTTAATAGCTGATATTATAGAATCGATAGTTATGGATTCCCTTCCATATTTGCAGTTTTAACATCTTTGTAGGCTTTCAGTAGAAAATTTAAGAGGATAAAGACTTAAACACATATGACAACTTCTTCAATTCATCAAAATTGTTAGTTGAGGATTTTGAATCATCTATTTTATACGTAAAAAATCTTTCCCTTAGATAAGTTTAATTCACAAGTCTTTTGAGAGTTATATTGACAATAGCTTCGTCCAAACCTTGTCTGAGTCTTGGTCTATTACTTGCCTTAGAATACTATCACTCGGGTTTAGGTTTAGGATGATTGCTCCATAAACTAGCGCCTCTATTATTTTTGTTTTCCTTCTGTAGTCATCGACTAGGTAAAGTCATTGGATCAAGAATGGCTTTAGTTGCCTTCTGTTGTCAAAGGATTACTTTGATTTTTGCCATCCACAGCTCAAAATTACCATTTCTATCGAACTTGTCTATCGAATCTTTGTCGTTGACATTAGTAGTTTTTTTTTATTTCAAGAGACGTTAACTTCTCCTTGTAACCAAAAGCTTTGATACCACTTTTTCTGGATCTACTCACATAAGTTCAAACACAAAGGTGATTTAGGCAATCAAAGGAAGAAGAGTTGATATAGAGAGATAATGAACACTGGAGAATTAATTATGTGGTACAGCGGATAGACCTGCATCCATTGTATGGGCAAAACAGCCACTATTCAAAGTATTTTCGATATAAGGTATTATGTGATCCTTTTTTAAAGAAGCTTATTGTACAAAGCCATGTTTCTAATTACATATAACTAACTTTTAAAGTAAGTTAGCTTTTACTACAGGCAAAAACTCAACCTGTATTTCAACCTATTTTCACAATAAGTTTTTTTTCTTTTTTTTTGAGTTCAACAACACATGGGGAAGAGAATTTGAATCCACGACTTTTTCATCGAGAACATATGTTTTGACTAATTGAGTTATGATCAGGTTAGCAAATTATTTTAGAGTTAAAAAAAAAATTATTTTTATTTTTATATGTTATGAGGATTTATTAAAGAGTTATTTGAAGGATGCATCAACATGCATAAGCAGCGGAATAAGGATCAATACACTCTAATTAGTTCAAATTAAATATGGAAA
>JAOANK020443950.1:0-13244 GCA_026257165.2 Telfairia occidentalis | reverse complement strand
GTTCTAAATCTCTGTTTTTCTCTTCTATAAGCATGATTTTCCATATTTAATTTGAGCTAATTAGAGTGTATTGATCCCTATTCCTCTGCTTATGCATGTTTATGCATCCTTCAACCTCGATCGCGCGAAGTGTCAAAAATTGTCCTAACGTGTGATCGAGAGCTTAGAAACAAACTACAACACACTAAAGTGAACTTATCAACTAGTTACCCACACCTCGATCCCACAGAAGTGTCGAAAATAGTCCTAAAGTGTCAACGAGAACTTAAAAACAGTAAAGTGCATTTTAAAACAAGTTACCCACCCCTCGATCGTGTCGAAGTACCGAAAATAGTCCTAAAGTGTGATGAGAACTTAAAAACAAAGTACAAAACACTAAAGTGAACTTAAGAACTAGTTACCACCCCTCGATCGCGCCGAAGTGTCGAAAATGGTCCTAAAGTGTAATTGAGAACTTAATAACAAACTATGAAACACTAAAGTGAACTTAAGAACAACTTACCCACCCCTCGATCAGGTCGAAGTGTCGAAAATGGTCCTAAGGTGTCATTGAGAACTTAAAAACAAACTACGAAAAAGTAAAGTGAACTTAAGAACTAGTTACGAACCACTCGATCGCGTCGAAGTGTCGACAAGGGTCCTAAAGTGTCATTCAGAAGTTAAAAACAGTAAAGTGAACTTAAAAACAAGTTGCCCAATACTCGATCACGCCGAAGTGACGAATATGGTTCTAAAGTGTCATTGAGAACTTAAAAACAAACTACGAAACACTAAAGTGATATTAAAAACTAGTTATACACCCCTCGATCGCGCCGAAGTGTCGAAAATGGTCCTAAAGTTTCATTGAGAAGTTAGAAACAGTTAAGTGAACTTAAGAACAAGTTACCCACCCCTCGATCGCGCCAATGTGTCCAAAATGGTCATCAAGTGTCATTGAGAACTTAAAAACAAACTACGAAACACTAAACTGAACTTAAGAAGTAGTTACCCACTACTCGATCACGTCGAAGTGTTGAAAATGGTTTGAAAGTGCCATTGAGAAGCTACAAACAGTAAAGTGAACTTAAGAACAGGTTACCCACTGCTTGATCGCGCCACAGTATCGAAAATGGACCTAAAGAATCATTGAGAACTTAATAACAAACTACGAAACACTAAAGCGAACTTCAGAACAAGTTACCCACCCCTCGATCTTGCCGAAGTGTTGAAAATGGTCCTAAAGTGTCATTGAGAACTTAAAAACCAACTATGAAACACTAAAGTGAACTTAAGAACTAGTTACGCACCTCTCGATCGCACCGAAGTGTCGAAAATGGTCCTAAAGTGTCATTCAAAAGTTAAAAACAGTAGAGTGAACTTCAGAATAAGTTACCCACCCCTCGATTGTGCCGAAGTGTCGAAAATCGTCTTAAAGTGTCATTGAGAACTTAAAAACAAACTGCGAAACACTAAAGTGAACTTAAGAACTAGTTACGCATCCGTCGATCGCGCCGAAGTGTCCAAAATGGTCCTAAACTGTCATTGAGAAGCAAAAAACAGTAAAGTGAACTTAAGAACCAGTTACCCACCGCTCGATCTGGCCGAAGTGTCGAAAATGGTCCTAATGTGTCATTGACAACCTAAAAATGAACTACGAAACACTAAAGTGAACTTAAGAACTACTTTCCCACCCTCAATCGCTCTGAAGTGTCGAAAAGGGTCCTAAATTGTCATTGAGAAGTTAAAAACAGTAAAGTGAACTTGATAACAAGTTACCCACCCCTCGATCGAGCCAAACTATCGAATATTATCCTAAAGTGTCATTGACAACATAAAAACAAACTACGAAACACTAAAGTGAAGTCAAAAACTATTTACCCACCACTCGATCGCGTCGAAGTGTCAAAAACGGTTGTAAAGTGTCATTGAGAAGTTAAAAATAGTCAAGTGAACTGAAGAACAAGTTCCCACTTGCTCGATCGCGCTAAAGTGTCGAAAATGGTCCTAAAGGTTCATTGAGAACTTAAAAAAAACTACGAAACACTAAAGTGACCTTAAGAACTAGATACCCACCCCTCGATAGCAACGAAGTGTCGAAAATGGTCCTAAAGTGTCATCTAGAACTTAAAAACAAACTACGAAACACTAAAGTAAACTTAAGAACAAATTACGCACCATTCGATCGCACCGAAGTGTAGAAAATGGTCCTAAAGTGTCATTGAAAAGTTAAAAACAGTAAAGTAAACTAATAATAAGTTACCCATAGCACAATTGTGCGCCGAAGTGTTGAAAATGGTCTTAAAGGTTCATTGAGAACTTAAAGTGAACTGAAGAATAAGTTACACACCACTCCATCGCGCCGAAGTGTCAAAAATGGTCATAAAGTGTCATTGAGAACTTAAAAACAAACTACAAAACACTAAAGTGAACTTAAGAACTATTTACCCACCCCTCAATCATGCTGATGTGTCGAAAATGGTTCTAAAGTGTCATTGAGAAGTTAAAAACAGTAAAGTGAACTTAAGAACAAGTTACCCACTGCTCGATCGCACCGAATTGTCCTAAATGATCTTCAAGTGTCATTGAGAACTTAAAAACAAACTACGAAACACTAAAGTGAACTTAAGAACTAGTTACCCACTCGTCGATCGCGTCGAAGTGTCGAAAGTTATCCTAAAGGTTCATTGAGAAGTTAAAAATAGTAAAGTGAAGTTAAGAACAAGTTACCCACCCCTCGATCGCGCTGAAGTGTTTAAAATAGTCCTAAAGTGTCATTGAGAACTAAAAAATAAAGTAAAAAATACTAAAGTGAACTTAAGAACTAGTTACCCACCTCTCGATTGCACCGAAGTGTCGCAAGTGGTTCTAAGTAGCATTTTGAATTTAATAACAAACTACGAAACACGAAAAAGAACTTAAGAACAAGTTACCCAACACTCGATCCTGTCGAAGTGTCGAAAATTGTCCTAAAGTGTCATCGAGAACTTAAAAAAACTATGAAACACTAAAGTGAACTTAAGAACTCGTTATGCAACTCTCGATCGCACCGAAGTGTCGAAAATGGTCCTAAAGTGTCATTGAAAGTTAAAAACAGTAAAGTGAACTTAAGAATAAGTTACCCACTGCTCGATTGCGGCGAAGTTTCGAAAATGGTCCTATAGTTTCATTGAGAACTTAAAAACATATTACGATACACTAGAGTTAAAGTGAACTTGTTACCCACCCCTCAATCGCTACGAAGTGTCGAAAATTGTCCTAAAGTGTCATTGAGAAGCTAAAAAACACTAAAGTGAACTTAAGAACAAGTTACCAACCCCTCGATCGTGCTGAAGAGTCGAAAATAGTCCTGAAGTGATTGAGAACTTAAAAACAAACTACAAAACACTAAAGTGAACTTAAGAACTAGTTACGCACCCGTCGATCACGTCGAAGTGTCCAAAATGGTCCTAAAGTGTCATTGAGAATCTAAAAACAATAAAGTGACCTTAAGAACAAGTAACCCATAGCTCGATCGTGCCGAAGTGTCGAAACTGGTCCTAAAGTGTCATTCAAAACTTAAAAACAAACTACAAAACACTAAAGTGAAGTTAAGAACTAGTTACCCTCCTGTCGATCTTGCCGAAGTGTCGAAAATGGTCTTAAAGTGTAAATGAGAAGTTAAAATAAGTAAAGTGAACTTAAAAACAAGTTACCCACCACTCGATCGCTCCAAAGTATCGAACATAGTCATAAAGTTTCATTGAGAACTTAAAAACAACGTACAAAACACTAAAGTGAACTTATGAACTACTTACCAACCCCTCGATCCCCCCAAAGTGTCAAAAATGGTCCTAAAGTGTAATTGAGAACTAAATAACAAACTATAAAACACTAAAGTGAACTTCAGAAAAAGTTACCCACCCATCGATCGTGCCGAAGTGTTCAAAATGGTTCTAAAGTGTCATTGAGAACTTAAAAACAAACTACAAAACGCTAAAGTGAACTAAAGAACTAGTTACACACCCCTCGATCACGCGGAAGTATCGAAAATGGTCCTAAAGTGTCATTGAGAAGTTAAAAAAAGTAAAGTGAACTTAAGAACAAGTTACCCACGGCTCGATCGCGGCGAAGTATCAAAAATGGTCCTAAAGTGTCAATGAGAACATAAAAACAAACTACGAAACACTAAAGTGAACTTAAGAACTAGTTACGCACCCCTCGATCGCACCGAAGTGTCGAAAATGGTCCTAAAGTAACATTGAGAACTTAAAATTAGTAAAGTGAACTTAAGAACAAGTTAACCGTTGCTCGATAACGGTGAAGTGTCGAAAATGGTCCTAAAGGATCATTGAGAACTTAAAAACAAACTACGAAACACTAAAGTGACCTTAAGAACTAGTTACCCACCGCTTGATTGAAACGAAGTGTCAAAAATGGTCCTGAAGTGTCATCGAGAACTTAAAAACAAACTACAAAACACTAAAGTGAACTTAAGAACTAGTTACGCACCATTCGATCGCACCGAAGTGTCGAAAATTGTCCTACAGTGTCATTGAAAAGTTAAAAATAGTAAAGTGAACTTTAGAATAAGCTACCCACCGCTCCATCGCGCCGAAGTGTCGAAAATGGTCCTAAAGGTTCTTTGAGAACTTAAAAACAAACTATGAAACACTAAAGTGAACTTAAGACCTAGTTACCCACGCTCCATCGCGCCGAAGTGTCGAAAATGGTCCTAAAGTGTCATTGAGAAGTCTAAAACAGTAAAGCAAACTTACTAACAAGATACGCACCCCTCGATCGTGCCGAACAATCGAAAATGATCCTAAAGTGTCGTTAAGAAATTAAAAACAAACTACGACACATTAAAGTGAACTTAAGAACAAGTTACACACCCCTCAATCGCACCGAAGTGTCGAAAATGGTCCTAAAGTGTCATTGAGAAGTTAAAAACAGTACAGTGAACTGAAGAACAAGTTACGCACCCCTCGATCGCGCCGAAGTGTCAAAAATGGTCCTAAAGTGTCATTGAGAACTTAAAAACAAACTATGAAATACTAAAGTGAACTTAAGAACTATATATCCACCCGTCGATCACGCCGAAGTGTCGAAAATGGTTCTAAAGTGTCATTGAGAAGTTAAAAATAGTAAAGTGAACTTAAGAACAAGTTACCCACTGCACGATCAAACCGAATTTTCCAAAATGGTCCTAAAGTGTCATTGAGAACTTAAAAACAAACTTCGAAACACTAAATTGAACTTAAGAACTAGTTACCCACCCGTCAATAGCGCCGAAGAGTCGAAAGTTATCCGAAAGTTTCATTAAGAAGTTAAAAATAGTAAAGTGAACTTAAGAACAAGTTACCCACCCCTCGATCGCATCGAAGTATTGAAAACATGCCTTAAGTGTCATTGAGAACTTAAAAATAAAGTACAAAACACTAAAGTGGACTTAAGAACTAGTTACCCACCCCTGGATCTCACCGAAGTGTCGAAAGTGGTTCTAAGTAGCATTGAGATCTTAATAACAAACTACGAAACACTAAAGTGAACTTAAGAACAAGTTACCCAAAACTCGATCATGCCAAAGTGTCGAAAATGGTCCTAAAGTGTAATCGAGAACTTAAAAACAAACTACAAAACACTAAAGTGAACTTAATAACTAGTTATGCACCCATCGATCGCACCGAAGTGTCAACAATGGTCCTAAAGTGTCATTGAGAAGTTAAAAATAGTAAAGTGAACTTAAGAATAAGTTACCCACCGCTTGATTGCGGCAAAGTGTAGAATGGTCCTAAAGTGTCATTGAGAACTTAAAAACAAATTACGATACACTAAAGTTAACTTAAGAACTAGTTACCCATCCCTCGATCGCGACGAAGTGTCGAAAATGGTCCTAAAGTGTCATTGAGAAGTTAAAAACACTAAAGTGAACTTAAGAAAAAGTTACCCACCCTCGATCGTGCAGAAGTGTTGAAAATGATCCTGAAGTGTCATTGAGAACTTAAAAACAACGAAACACTAAAGTAAACTTAAGAACTAGTTACACACCCATCGATTGCATCGAAGTGTCCAAAATGGTCCTAAAGTGTCATTGAGAAGCTAAAAATAGTAAAGTGAACTTAAGAAGAAGTTACCCACCACTCGATTGCGCCGAAGTGTCGAACATGGTCCTAAAGTGTCATTGAGAACTTAAAAACAAACTACAAAACTCTAAAGTGAGCTTAAGAACTAGTTACCTACGCCTCAATCACGCCGAAGTGTCGAAAATACTTCTAAAGTGTCATTGAGAAGTTAAAAACAGTAAAGTGAACTTAAGAACAAGTTACCCACTGCTCGATCGCACCGAAGTGTCCAAATTGGTCCTAAAGTATCATTGAAAACTTAAAAACAAACTAGGAAACACTAAAGTGAACTTAAAAACAAGTTACGCACCCCTCGATCGTGCCGAAGTGTCGAAAATAGTCATAAAGTGTCAATGAGAAGTTAAAATAAATAAAGTGAACTTAAAAACAAGTAACCCACCCCTCAATCGTGCCGAAGTATCGAAAATAGTCCTAAAGTGTCATTGAGAACTTAAAAACAACGTACAAAACACTAAAGTGAACTTAAGAACAAGTTACCCACCCCAGATCGTGCCGAAGTGTCAAAAATGGTCCTAAAGTGTCATTGAGAACTTAAAACAAACTACGAAACACTAAAGTGAACTTAAGAACAAGTCACGCACCCCTCGATCGCGCCAAAGTGTTGAAAATGGTGCTAAAGTTTTATTGAGAAGCTAAAAAAAGGAAAGTGAACTCAAGAACAAGTTAACCACAGCTCGATCGAGCTGAAGTGTCAAAAATGGTCCTAAAGTGTCATTGAAAACTTAAAAACAAACTACGAAACACTAAAGTGAACTTAAGAACTAGTTACCGACCCTCGATCGCTCCAAAGTGTCGAAATTGTCCTAAAGTGTGATCGAGAAGTTAAAAACAGTAAAGTGAACTTACTAACAAGTTACCCACCCCTCAGTCGAGCCAAACTGTCGAAAATGATCCTAAAGTATCATTTAGAACTCAAAAACAAACTACGAAACACTAAAGTGAACTTAAGAACTAATTACGCACCCCTCCATCGCACCAAAGTGTCGAAAAATGGTTCTAAAGTGTGATTGGGAACTTAATAACAAACTATGAAACACTAAAGTAAACTTAAAAACAAGTTACCCACCCCTTGATCATGCCGAAGTGTCAAAAATGGTTCTAAAGTGTCATTGAGAACTTAAAAAAAAACGAGGAAACACTAAAGCGAACTTAAGAACTAGCCATGCACCCCTCGATCGCGCCGATGTGTCACAAATGGTCCTAAAGTGTCGTTTAGAAGCTAAAGACAGTAAAGTGAATTTAAGAACAAGTTACCCACCGATCAATCGTGCCGAAGTGTCGGAAATGGTCCTAAAGTGTCATTGAGAACTTAAAAACAAACTACGAAACACTAAAGTGAACTTAAGAACTAGTTACGCATCACTCGATCGCGCCGAAGTATCGAAAATTGTCCTAAAATGTCATTGAGAAGTTAAAAACAATAAAGTGAACTTACTAACAAGTTACCCACCCCTCGATCGCGCCGAACTGTTGAAAATTATTCTAATGTGTGATTGAGAACTTAAAAATAAACTACGAAACACTAAAGTGAACTTAAGAACTACTTACCCATTCCTCGATCGCGTCGAAGTGTTGAAAATGGTCCTAAAGTGTCATTCATAAGTTAAAAATAGTAAAGTGAACTTAAGAAAAGTTACCCATCGCTCGAGCGTGACGAATTGTCAAAAATGGTCCTAGAGTGTCATTGAGAACTTAAAAACAAACTACGAAACACTAAAGTGAACTTAAGGACTAGTTACCCACCCCTCGATCACGCCGAAGTGTCGAAAATTATCCTAAAGTGTCATTGACAAGTTAAAAATAGTAAAACGAACTTAAGAACAAGTTACCCACCCCTCGATCACGCCGAAGTGTTGAAAATCGTCCTAAAGTGTGATTGAGAATTTAAAAACAAACTATGAAACATTAAAGTGAACTTAAGAACTAGTTACCCACCCCTCGATCGCGCCTAAGTGTCAAAAATGGTCCTAAAGTGTCATTGAAAACTTAATAACAAACTAGGAAACCCTAAAGTGAACTTAAGAATAAGTTACCCACCTTAGGATCGTGTCGAAGTGTCGAAAATGGTCGTAAAGTGTCATTGAGAAGTTAAAAACACTAAAGTGAACTTAAGAACAACTTACCCACCCCTCGATTGTGCCGAAGTGGCAAAAATGGTCCTAAAGTGTCATTGAGAACTTAAAAACAAACTATGAAACACTAAAGTAAACTTAAAAACTATTTACCCACCCCTCAATCACTTTGAAGTGTTAAAAATGGTTCTAAAGTTTCATTGAGAAGTTAAAAATAGTAAAGTGAACTTAAGAACAAGGTACCCACAGCTCAATCTTACCGAATTGTCCAAAATAGTCCTAAAGTGTCATTGAGAACTTAAAAACAAACTACGAAACACTAAAGTGAACTTAAGAACTAGTTACCCACCCGTCGATCGTGCCGAAGTGTCGAAAATGATCCTAAAGTTTCATTGAGAAGTTAAAAACAGTAAAGTGAACTTAAGAAAGAGTTACCCACCCCTCAATCGCGCCAATGTGTCGAAAATGATCCTAAAGTGTCATTGAGAACTTAAAAACAAACTACGAAACACTAAAGTGAACTTAAGAACTAGTTACCCACCCCTGATCACGCCGAAGTGTCGAAAATTATCCTAAAGTGTCATTGACAAGTTAAAAATAGTAAAATGAACTTAAGAACAAGTTACCCACCCCTCGATCACGTTGAAGTGTCGAAAATCGTCCTAACGTGTGATTGAGAATTTAAAAACAAACTACAAAACACTAAAGTTAAATTAAGAACTACTTACCCACCCATCGATCACGTCAAAGTGTCGAAAATGATCCTTAAGTGTCATTGAGAAGTTAAAAACAGTAAAGTGAACTTAAGAACAAGTTTCCCACCACTCAATCGTGTCGAAGTGTCGAAATGATCCTAAAGTGTCATTGAAAACTTAAAAACAAACTACGAAACACTAAAGTGAACTTAAAAACTAGTTACCCATCCCTCGATCGCGCCGAAGTGTCGAAAATGGTTGTAAAGTGTCATTGATAAGTTAAAAACAGTAAAGTGCACTTAGGAACAAGTTACTCACCCCTCGATCACGCCAAAGTGTCGAAAAGGGTGCTAAACTGTGATTGAGAACTTAAAAACAAACTACGAAAGACTAAAGTGAACTTAAGAACTAGTTACCCACCCCTCGATCGCGCCAAAGTGTCAAAAATGGTCCTAAAGTGTCCATGAGAAATTATAAAAAGTAAAGTGAACTTAAGAACAAGTTACCCACCGCTCAATCTCGCCGAAGTGTCGAAAATGTTCCTAAAGTGTCATTGAGAACTTAAAACAAACTACAAAACACTAAAGTGAACTTAAGAACTAGTTACCCACACCTCGATCGCGTCGAATTGTCGAAAATGATCCTAAAGTGTCATTGAGAAGTAAAAAACAGTAAACTGAACTTCAGAACAAGTTACCCACCCATCTATCGAGCTGAACTATCGAAAAGGATCCTGAAGTGTCATTGCGAACTTAAAAACAAGCTACGAAACACTAAAGTGAACTTAACAACAAGTTACGCAGCCCTCGATCGTGCTGAAGTGTAAAAAATGGTCCTAAAGTGTCATTGAGAACTTAAAAACAAACGACGAAACACTAAAGTCAACTTAAGAATTAGTTACCCACCCTTCGATCACGCCGAACTGTTGATAATGGTCCTAAAGTGTCATTAACAAGTTAAAAACATTAAAATGAACTTAAGAACAAGTTTCCCACCCCTCGATCGCGTCGAATTGTCAAAAATGATCCTAAAGTGTCATTGAGAACTTAAAAACAAACTACGAACCACTAAAGTGAACTTAAGAACTAGTTACCCACCCCTCGATCGTGCCGAAGTGTCGAAAATGGTCGTAAAGTGTCATTGATAAGTTAAAAACAGTAAAGTGAACTTAGGAAAAAGTTACCCACCCCTCGATTGCTCCTTAGTGTCGATAATGGTGCTAAAGTGTGATTGAGAACTTTAAAACAAACTACGAAACGCTAAAGTGAACTTAAGAGCTAGTTACCCACCCCTCAATCGCGACGAAGTTTCGAAAATGGTCCTAAAGTGTCATTGAGAAGTTAAAAATAGTAAAGTGAACTTAAGAACAAGTTACCCACCCCTCGATCGTGCCGAAGTTTCGAAAATGGTCCTAAAGTGTCATTAAGAACTTAAAAACAAACTACGAAACACTAACGTGAACTTAAGAACTTGTTACGCACCCGTCGATCGCGCTGCAGTGGCGAAATTGTTCCTAATGTGTCATTGAGAACTTAAAAACAGTAAAGTGAACTTAAGAACAAGTTACCCACTGCTCGATCGCGCCGAAGTGTCTAAAATGGTCCTAAAGTGTCATTGAGAACTTAAAAACAAACTACAAAACAGTAAAGTGAACTTAAGAACTAGTTTCCCACTCTCAATCGCGCCGAAGTGTCGAAAATGGTCCTAAATTGTCCTTGAGAAGTTAAAAACAGT
The DNA here is from genome assembly GCA_026257165.2 of Telfairia occidentalis. NCBI lineage: Eukaryota > Viridiplantae > Streptophyta > Magnoliopsida > Cucurbitales > Cucurbitaceae > Telfairia > Telfairia occidentalis. The sequence goes on along the minus strand of JAOANK020443950.1, from coordinate 2,642 downwards.
AAGCGAACTTAAGAACAAGTTACTCAGCCCTCGATCGCACCGAAGTGTCAAAAATGGTTCTAAAGTGTCATTGAGAACGTAAAAACAAACTACGAAACACTAAAGTCAACTTAAGAACTAGTTACCTCACCCCTCGATCGTGCCGAAGTGTCGAAAATGGTCGTAAAGTGTCATTCAGAAGTTAAAAACATTAAAGTGATATAAAAAAGGGTTACCCACCCCTCCATCGAGCCGAAGTGTCGAAAATGGTCCTAAACTGTCATTGAGAAGTTAAAAACAGTAAAGTGAACTTAAGAACAAGTTACCCACCCCTCGATCGTGTCCAAGTGTCGAAAATGGTCTAAAGTGTCATTGAGAACTTGAAAACAAACTACGAAACACTAAAGTGAACTTAAGAACTAGTTACCCACCCCCCAATCATGCCGAAGTGTCGAAAATGGTTTTAAAGTGTCATTGAGAACTTAATAACAGTAAAGTGAACTTAAGAACAAGTTACCCACCGATCGCACCGAAGTGTCCAAAATGGTCGTAAAGTGTCATTGAGAACTTAAAAACAAACTACAGAACACTAAAGTGAACTTAAGAACTAGTTACCCACCCGTCGATCGCGCCAAAATGTTGAAAATGATCCTAAAGTGTCATTGAAATGTTAAAAACAGTAAAGTGAACTTAAGAACGATTTACCCACCTCTGATCACGCCGAAGTGTCGAAAATGATTCTAAAGTGTCATTGAGAACTTAAAAACAAACTACGAAACACTAAAGTGAACTTAAGAACTAGTTACCCACCTCTCGATCGCGCTGAAGTTTCGAAAATGGTCCTAAAGTGTCATTGAGAAGTTAAAAACAGTAAAGTGCTTAAGAACAAGTTACCCACCCCTGAATCGCGCCGAAGTATCGAAAATAGTCCTAAAGTGTGATTGAGAACTTAAAAACAAGCTACGAAACCCTAAAGTGAACTTAAAAACTAGTTACCCACCCCTCGATCGCACCAAAGTGTCGAAAATTGACCTAAAGTGTCATTGAGAAGTTAAAAACAGTATAGTGAACTTAAGAACGAGTTACCCATCACTCGATCGCGCTGAAGTGTTGAAAATGGAACTATAGTTTCATTGAGAACTTCAAACAAACTACGAAACACTTAAGTGAACTTAAGAACAAGTTACCCAGCCCTCGATCACGCCAAAGTGTCGAAAATGGTCCTAAAGTGTCATTGAAAACTTAAAAACAAACTACGAAAAAGTAAAGTGAACTTAAGAACTAGTTTCCCACTCCCCAATCATTCTGAAGTGTCGAATATAGTCTTAAAGTGTAATTGAGAAGTTAAAAACAGTAAAGTGAACTTAAGAACAAGTTACCCATCCTTCGATCGCGCCAAAGTATCCAAAGTGGTCATAAAGTGTCATTGAGAACTTAAAAACAAACTACAAAACACTAAAGTTAACTTAAGAACTAGTTACCCACCCCTCGATCTCGCCGAAGTGTCGAAAATGGTCCTAAAGTGTCATTGAGAAGTTAAAAATAGTAAAGCGAACTTTAGAACAAGTTACCCACCCCTTGATCGTGCCGAAGTGTCCAAAATGGTCCTAAAGTGTGATTGAGAACTTAAAAACAAACTATGAAACACTAAAGTGAACTTAAGAACTACTTACCCATCCCTCAATGGCGCCAAAGTGTCGAAAATGGTTCTAAAGTGTCATTGAGAAGTTAAAAACAAACTACGAAAGACTAAAGTGAACTTAAGAACTCGTTACCTACCCCCTCGATCGCGTCGAAGTGTCCAAAATGCTTCTAAAGGGTTGTTGAGAACTTTAAAGCAAACTACGAAACATTAAAGTGAACTTAAGTACTAGTTACCCATTCCCGATCGCGCCAAAGTGTCAAAAATGCTTCTAAGTGACTAAGTAGCTACCATAACTGCAGGATAGCTACTATAGTACTCAGAATGCTCAAAACAACCTAATAATTGACTATATATATAAGGAGCTACCGTAACTACAGGATAGCCACCATACTACTCAGAATGCTCAAAACAAGCTAATAATTGACTATATATATAAGTAGCTACGACCATAACTGCAAGATAGCTACCATACTACTCAGAATGCTCAAAACAACCTAATAATTGACTATATATATATGAGGAATGATATAGAATTTGTACTTAAGTAGATGCAGATCTACCTCCTTGCATATTTGGAAATAGGTTTTCGATCATCGCCCATCTTCGCTCCCAATCAAATTTCATCTGATTCATTTCTTTTGTTTGTTGGGTTAACTGTGTTTGCAACCCTTCAACCTGAACGTTTTTCTCTTCCAATAACTTCTTTGCATTCACAAGTTCTACACAGAGCGCATTCATTTCTTCATTCTACTGCGCTGAAGCTAAACTTGAAGCCGAAGTTATCATCCGTGATTTTGGTTTCGGGCCCCACCCCAAGCCTTTTACATGACCTGGTCTTGATCCCAACACTCTTTCACATATCTCTTCATCAATCATGGTTGGTTCAGATGAGCCTTCATCGGTGGGATCAGCTCGGGTGTCAGCTTCTTTAATCTTCATCTTTTCAATCTGCATCCATAGTTCAAATAAATATTTAACACAGTGGTTATTGAGAAACAATATGAATAAGACTTCAAAA
>JAOANK020443162.1:0-13253 GCA_026257165.2 Telfairia occidentalis | reverse complement strand
TTAAAATTTTCATAAACATGTAGGGCTCTCAACTCAAAGCAGAAAAAAAAAAAAGAGCAAGTAAAAAAAAAAAAAAAAACTTTGTTGCAAATAGTTATAGCATCACGAAAAAAAATCTCAATCATATGTAAAGCAAAAGAACATCAAACTAGTGCAAACACAAAAAAACATATATAAATCAATAGACAAACTCCAATAATCTCGAAATCTTTAAAAATAAAGAGAGAAAAAAAGTAGGGAACCTACGGAATCTTTGTGGGTCTTCGTAAGCTTTAAATCAAACTCCAATAATGATTGAAATTATTTAAAATTAAAGCATAAATCTACTAATAATAAATCATAAATAGATACAATAAAATAGTGCAAAAAAAAACACATAAATCAATAGACAACACATGCATGAATATTGAAATTATTAAAAAATAAAAAGAGGGAAAAAGTAGAGGACCTTTGGAATTTTCGTTGGCTCTTTGAAAGCTTAAAATATCTTGTGCAAACGGCAAAATAAAAAACCGACAAGCTTTGCAAGTGGGCTATTTGTGGGGACAATGTTTGGCTACAAGTTCACAAGAGGGAAATGGGGTTTTGGTGCTCGATTTTGCCTAAGTTGAAGAGAGAAATGTGGGTTAAAGTGGGTTTTGGGGACTGGTTTACAATTTTGTGAAGAAAGGAAGAAGGTGATGAAGAAAAGAACCCCAAAACGACGTCATTTTGGGGTTCTTTAGGTCTGCAAATGACTTAAACAAAACGACGTCGTTTTGTTTGGTTTTATCTTTTTTTTAATTATAAAAGCCAAAACGGCGTCATTTTGATGTAAACAAAACGACGCCACTTAACTAATCAAAACAGTGCGTTTTGATTAGCTAAAACGTGCCCTTTTTTTTAAAATTTTCCAAAGGCGGGCGTTTTAAAAGGTTTTTAATGACGATTTTAAACCATCATATTGTATGCTAAATAATTTTAAACTAAAATGACGCACACCCCTTTTTTCTCGACTGTTTTTAATGACGGTTTAAACCGTCATTGTTGTGCTGAATAATTTTCAACTAAATGACGCGTGCCCTTTTTTTTTTTGCCTGTTTGGTTTTTAATGACGGTTTTAAAATGTCATTTTGTGTGCTGAATAATTTTAAACTAAAATGATGCGCCCTTTTTGTTCAACTGTTTGGTTTTTAATGACGGTTTTAAACCGTCATTTTTTGTGCTGAATAATTTTAAACTAAAATGCGTGCACCCCTTTTTTGTTCCACTGTTTGGTGACAATTTAAAATAGTTATCAATGTCTCATATTTGATGACGGTGTTAAAGCATCATCATTTTAAACTTAAAAAAAATGGAATTTTTTTTTCTAAAAAAATAGGCGCGTTTTTAACAAACTGTCATTATTGTGCAAATTCGTTATCGTTTATAAATTATCAACTGACATCTAAGGTCTGAATTGTTGTAGTTATCCTTTTAACAGGTTTAGGATCAAACAACTACAAATCCTTTTCGGGTTCAAGATTAAACCACTCTCACAATCTCAAGGTACTCTCATTATTACAAAATTCCAAAAATTAAGATGAAATTTGAAACCCACAAAATGAAGAAACTCTCACAAGAGTAGATACACAATTTGCACTCAACATAATAATCTAATCTCTAAAAAAAAATCTCTAACAGAATAGAATTAATTGAAGCTTTGAAGAGATCAACAATGGAGGCTTAGGAGAGACAATTTCAGCAAGAATAAATGTTTTTTTAGAGAAGAAATGTTGCTGAAATTTGTAGGATAATTTTGGATTAAAAGAATATCAAAATTAAAATTAATTTGGCTATTAGATCTAGGTTAAGAGGATGAATGATTGTGATTAAAAAGATGGAAAAGGAAAGCATAACGACTAGTTTTTTTCAAAAAAAAAATGGAAAGAAAATGGAAGCATAAAAGTGTTTGGTAGGACTCAAACTCGTGTTGGAACGACGGTGAACATTTGCATCCCACGCGTGTCAAAGTTTCTAACTTCCGCTCAATTTTCTTTTGATCATAACTTATTCATCTGCCATCCGATTTGAGCGATTCAAAATGCGTTGAAATCGTCTTTTCGAGCTCTACGCTGTGAACACTTAAAAACACTAATCATCAATAAATTTCAACTGCTTGTTATTATCAAAACATATAGTATGATTGAAGCTCATAAAACTAACATTTGTTAGGAATATTTTTTTAGGCTAAAATATACAAAATGCTCCTAAACTTTAGGCTAAGATTCAATTATGCCCTTATAGTTTCAAAAAGTTTCAATTCTACCCTCAAACTTTCAAAATTGTTTAAAAAATACCTTTCGCAAAATTTTCTATTAAAAAAGGAAATATGGCGTAGTGATGAGTTGGAAGGTGCATTTAAAAGTGCAGGTACACGCGTGGACATTGATAGTATTTCAATTATGCCCCTGAACTTTAGGATAAGTTCAATTATACCCCTATTGCTTAGAAATCTCAATTTAAGCCTTAATTCTAAAACGATTCAAAACAACTATATTTCATTAGCTTTTCTGTTAAAATAAAAATGAAAATTTAATGTGAATGTGAGCTATAAAAAAAGTTAATAGAATAATTGTTATGAAAAACTTTAAAATTAAAGGTTTAAATAAAATTTTTAAGCAATAAGGGGTATAATTGAATGTAATGCCCCGCTATTTTTATTTTATTTTAATTAAAAATTTAGTATGTTTTTTTTTGTTGAGATTATTGGGGCTTATTTTGAAATTTGGTGGTGTTATTAAAGAAGAAATAATTTTAACCATGTTTTTTTTCTCTTTTTTCGGCCATTAAAGAAGCATTTTTGGCAAAACGAAGAGTCAAGATCTACGCATTGGTGGAAGCATAATCACGATCGGAGGGGCGGTGAAGCAGCACGCGCGGTGAAGAACCTTTGCCACACGCGCCGATCTTCTCCTCATGCTTGGCGGCTTGTGGGAGCTCCGTTTAGGCTGATTTTGGTGGCGTTAGACTCTGAGGTTGAGTAGATTCGGAATCTGGTCCTTGTTCACCAATTCGAGGCGGCACGTGACGGACAACAGTGGTGCATGAGCTTCAACTGACGAGAATAGGCAGTATCTTCCCTACCTCCGTTGCCCCTTGAAAACTCTAGCCTTTCTTCTTAATTATAGATTTATTGGAAGTTAGAAAATTAATTAGGGTATTTTGGGAATTTAGACTTAGGTTGCTTAAGGAATCGGTTATCGGCTCTCTGGGATTTTATTTGTTGTTTTCTTTTGGAATTGAGAGGTAAGTGGTTTCACTCCTGGATAAGCCTTCGGGCTGAGGTTAGATGAATTATTTGATGTTTGTACTTTGATGTGTGATGTAATTGGAAGTATGTGTATGATATGCATTTTATGATATTCGCGCATGTTGTGAAATTGTTGTGAGCATGATTTGTTGTTTGTGTGGATATTGGTTCTCGTGGGCATCGGATTTTGTGAATTATGGATGTTAGGGGCATTGTTGGAAATTGTAGGTTGGATGCCTTGGAGTTTCGATTGTATAAAATATTTTTTGTTTAGGACCTATGCATATATTGAGCATATGTTACATGTACGTATGTTGTTGACACCATCTCTGCAGAACTATATTTGAGGGCCTCCAAGAGATTGTGTCTTTGTTGTGTGCTTATTTGAGAATCCTCCATGAGACTGTGTGTCTCTGTTGTGTGCTTATTTGAAGATCCTCCACGAGAATGTGTCTCATCTGTGTGCTTATCTGAAGACCCTCCATGAGACTATGTGTCTCTACAAAGTTGTTACCGAGGAACTCTATAAGACTATGTGTCTCTGCTGCTGTGTGCTTGAAGATCTTCCATGAGATGGTAGTTATTGTGTAAAGATAGAGAGTAGGTCTCACATGAGGTGTATGATTGTGTAGGCTTGCATGTTTGACCTAGGGGTTGGAGTTACTTACTGGGTATATTTTATACTCAACCTATTCCTTTTTTTTTTAAGTAAGAGCAAAGGCTTGGTGGTTGACAAGGAGCAGTTGCATAGAAGTCGTAGTCGTGCGTTTCAGTCTTCTGCATGTCTACTTAGGAGTTACATCGTTTTAAGTGTTTTGAAACTAAGTGTCATACTTTTGAACTTTGTTAAGTTTTTTTCCCTAGTTACTTTAAAATCGGGGATCTCAGCTTGTTTCCATTGCAATTTTTGGAACTTAGTTATTTCTGCATTTATGAAAATTTGGTTTCAAGTTTGGAAAATCTTTTAACTTTTTATTTAAGAGCATGCATGCTCGTAGCGACCCTAGGTGATCAAAGTCTAGAAGTCAGATCATTACATTAAAACTTATTCTAAAGTTCAAGATCATAATTGAAACATTACCAATGTCCAACGTGTACCTCTGTTTTTACATGTCATTGTCCAACTCATCGCCACATCATAATTCTATATTTTTTTAACAAAAGATTTGATGATAGGGTAATTTTGAAACAATTTTGAAAGATTGAGAGTAGAATTAAAACTTTTGAAACTGTAAGGGCATAATTGAAACTTACACTAAGAGTATTTTGTATAATTTAGTCTATCTTTTTATTTTATTGATTTTTTATATGTTTAAAAGTCATTGAAATGGGTCAATCCGAGCATAGCTCAGTGGATAAAGACATGAACTTATCCCCACCCTCACAAATGTTGAACTAAAAAAAAATAGTCATTGAAATGGATGCGCATTAATGAATTTTTAAAATCATTGAAATAGAGACTTGATATTTATAAGAAAGTTCAATTAGGCTTCTCCATTTTCTCTTTAGGGTTGCAACGAGAGATTGCATCGGAGTGGGCGTGGGGCTGTAACTTTCAGTCGTCGGGGCCTGGACTAGTCATTTACCAAATCGCAGTTATTCTCATTCTTTTGGTTTCAATGGACACTGAAAGCTTACTACGAGTCTACGACAAGTCGTAAATCTAAACTGACGACAGGCGAAGAAAAAGTTGTAGACCTGGAAGATAACGACATCGATACAATGGACAAAAACCTTCACAAGGGACTAGTCTGTAAGATCCACACTACGAAGGTGGTCAACAATGACGTTTTCAAACAAATGATGTTGCGGATCGGGGATTTGGGGACAACTGTTAAAATTGAGGCGATTGGGCTGAATATGTTCCTTTGCACGTTCAAAAATGCCCGAGACAAAAAGCGGATTAAAGAAAGAGAACCTTGGTTTTTTGACAAAGGTTTGCTTATTTTAGAGGAGCCAATAGGTATGTGTAAATTTTGAGATTTGGAATTCTATTTTGTCTCTTTCTGGATTCATTTCCATAGCTTACCAATAGCTGGGTGCACAAAGAAAATGGCTATGAATCTTGACACTCTGATTGGAAAGTTTGAGAGGATTGAAGTGGATGAAGATGACCAATGTTGGGGGCAAAACTTCGAGTCAGAGTGCGGATTAATACTACGGAATCATTGAAGAGAGGAATCAAGGTCAAATCGAGTTCAATGGGGGAAGATACGTGGATTCCAATTACATATGAGAAGCTCCCAGATTTCTGATACGCTTGTGGCTTAATTGGACATACTCTGAAAGATTGTGAGATGGAAACTGAGCACAAACATGAAATACTACAATATGGTCCTTGGTTGCGAGAGGGAACACCTGGAAAACGTCAGAGGGAGGAAATCAAAGATGGCCGAAACAGATCCAGAGGCAGGGGTAGAGGACGCCGGAGCGAGCAAGATCGCCAAGGGATGGAGGAAGGGGACACTGACCAGTCCAACGAGATGTTTGAAGCCGTGAAATCAACACAAGATAACGCCACAAATCTAACCATCGTTCATGATAGCCCATAGTCAAAGCCGTCACCAGAAAAGATGACGGAGGGGATGGTTAAGCCGGAAGAATACAAATTTGCATTGATGAGTCATTAAAGGAGGTGGCGCATGATTTTTGGAAAGAGATATGGAAATGAAACATTTGTAGCATCTTTAAATAAGGAAAACATTTCCACAAAATTAATTCCTAATTTTAGGGAGGCTGGTATAAACGTAGAGGAAAATTGGGCTACTGGGCCAAATAAGAATTTTCCACAAAAGGAGGGGGCCAACAAAATTCTCTACACCTCAGACATATTTAAATCTGTGGGTATTGTGTTTGATGGGTCGGAAAAGAATTTTCAACTACAAGCCCAATTTAACAAAGATGTGAAGTTGGCCCATAATTGCAACTTGATTTAGACAGAGAGGGCCACCGATTCAGGAATTAATGTAAATGGGATCTAGAACGCTAATTCTGCTCTAGCTTTTAAATAGAAACGATTGGGCCAACGTGATTTGAACATTCAAGAGGAAGAGGGCTCCAAGGATAATAAAGACTCACGAGATTCAACATCTCTCGCAGGGACAAAAAGTTCATTCTAGGAGGAACTGGAAATTAAGATGGATAAGCGATTGTGTGTTGAAGCAGACCTAGAAACTCCCTCGGAAGCGGATAACACTTTGCTAAAAATGTAGCAGCCCTGCCGTCAACAATGAAAATTTTATGTTGGAATGTTCGGGGGTTGAGGAATCCTCGAGCATTCATAGCACTATGCATCAAAATAAACCTAATTTAGTGTTTCTAACTAAGACTAAATGTAAAACTGATATAAGTGGAAAAATAACGAAACACCTACTTTTTTTATTACTGTTTCTTAGTGGTGGTTTGATGCTTTTATGAATCCTATTGGCCTCGTCTGCCGGAACCAGGTTTGAGTATGCACTGCGCTTCGGATTCCAGGCATCAAATAATGAGGAGGAGTATGAGGCATCACAGGTCTAAAGATGGTCAACGCTCTGGGAATCCGACAGCTGCAGGTTCTGAGCGACTCTCAACTCGTGGTGAGCCAGGTCACCGAGGAATACCAAGTGAAGGACGAGAGCATGGCAAAATATTTGAAGAAGGTGCGTGAGTTGTTGACCGGTTTTCAGTTCTCCATCAAGCAGATCCCTCGGTCCCAGAATTCCAAAGCTGACGCTTTAGCAAAACTCGCGTCGGCCTTCGAAACGGAATTAGCTCGCACCATCCCGGTAGAGGTCCTGCCCCAACCAACGACCACCGAAACTGAAGTCTAGTGTACCGAAGAACGCCCCCAGTGTTGGATGGATCCCATTAGCAAATACCTTAAGGAGGAAATTCCGACAGATCGCCTCGAAGCCAGGAAATTAGCTCGGAGGGCGTCGAGGTACCTCCTCATAGGGGATGTCCTCTACAAGCGAGGGTACTCGTTGCCTCTCCTAAGGTGCCTCGACCCGGACGAGGCCGAGTATGCCATGAAAGAAATACATGAGGGGATTTGCGAAAACCATGCCGGTGGTCAAACGTTGGCGGCAAAGCTCATTCGACAAGGTTACTTCTGGCCGACTATGGGAGCCGACGAGAACCTTTGCCCGGCGATGTGATCACTACCAAAGGATAGCTTCAATACCGAGACAACCCCACACCACGCTCACACCAATAGAAGGTCCTTGGCCGTTTGCGCAATGGGGAATCGATCTCATCGGACCACTCCCGGTGGGCAAAGGGCAGATCAAACACGCAGTCGTGGCCGTCGACTACTTCACGAAATACCATATGAGGTAAAAGAACTAAGGCAAAAAGACACTTACGCGTTGGCCGACCTCAATGGATGAGAATTGCCTCGTCCATGGAATGCCGACCATCTCCGCAAATATTACCAATAAGAAGACGAGATTTAAGGTTCACCTCGGCCGCACGAGCATCCAAAGTTAACCTAAATGGGGGCCACATACGTAACCGGTCAGCTCAGTCCTTTGATTAATTGCGAAAGTTTTGATTGCGATTGCGAAGGACAAAATGATCAATTTTATTAATAAAGTTACCTAGGGGGCTGAGTTTATTACAACAAAGTCTAAGTAATTCAAACATTATTACTGGATTGTTTACAATAAGCTTCAAAATCCCTAATCTAGAGAGCCCTCGGGGTCGGCTTCACGCCCCCATGAAAGGGAATGAGAAGCTTGGCTCGGCTGCAACAGAGGTAGCAGCTCATCACCTTATGGAAGGGAATGAGAAGCAGCAGCTCATCACCTTGAGTCGCGAGAGCCGAGGCGGGCTCCCTCAAGTGGCGAGCGAATAACTTCTACGCACACGCTTCGCTAGTCAAGATCGAGCCATAAGAGACTCAGTCATGGCTTCCTCTATCGAGCGAAGACTGTCTGCACTCACGCTGGGCTGGAACTAGGTAGAAGGTTGGCCACCACGCGCCATCTCTCGCATGAGCTCCACCGAGCGCAGCCTTTCGGACAAATCTAATTCTAACCGATCGGCCTGCTTGAGTTCTCGGGTAAGACGAGCTTGGGTCGCCTTATGAACAGCCAAGCGATGTTCAAATTCCACCTCTTCTGCAGCAACATGGTCTACCAGCTCGGACTGTATCGCCTCGTTCCGAGCAATTGCGACCTTCATTTGATCAATGACCAAGCTCTAGGAGAAATCCACCTAGAACAGACTTGAAAATCGGGAATCCTCACAAGCAGAAGGTGGAGAAACTTCGAGCTCTTCGGAACCAGACATTCTACCTCAAGATAGGTAAGATTGAGGGAATGAGGAAAACGAGGGAATCCATTGCCTATTTATAAGAGCAATGAAAAGCCTCGAACCCTACGACCCCCCTGGAAAAGAGGCGAAACTCCTTGAAAGGGGGCGAAGATCTCAGGAATAGGCGATCTCGGGTCCTAACTTTTGGAATCCATAAGAGATCTCGAACCTCTAACCCTTAACAAGAAGACCTCGGACCCTTCGACAAAGAGCATCAAGCAATTAAGTCCCCTCGGGAAGAGACACAATCCCTCGAGAAGAAGCTAAATCCCTAGGAAAGGGGCAAAAATCTCGGGAACAGGCGATCTCGAATCCCTACTTTCAAGGACCATGAGAGACCTCGGGCCTCGGACTAGAAACTCTCTGCAACCGAATTGGACGAACTAAGACTTGGGAAAACTTGTGTTCAAAAATCACCCGAGTAGTCGGACGAACTACCTGACACCTTGAAGGGATCCGAGCTAAGAAGACAAGCCGGGACTTAAAAGAATTTTCATTAAGCAAAGGAATAGAAAAGAAGATTTTTATTAAGGTCGGTCATAAGTTGGTACAAAACAGGGAGGAGGCAGAACTAAACTACCCTACACTAAAAGGTCACCGAGGTGGTCCAGATCGACATCTTCTGGACGCACCTCAGCTTGAGGTTGCGGAGCATCTTCGACGACAGTCGGCCTTCAACCGCCTCCTCGGGAGCCCAATTAGCGTTGTAAGCAGCTCGGATGGGGCACAGTCAATGGTGGGAACCTGCTCCATGACCTTCTCTAAGGCATAGTCAAACCCCCCGGTGGCCCACTCCTTCTGAGTCTCAAGAGTGCTGGGGTGATCCTCAAATGCTGCAGTTAATAAGGCCTCGTTGGAACGGGTGAGCTCAGCCTGGGCAAGCTTCTCCTAGGCAGACGTTGCCCTCTCAGAAGCACGCCTGAGGGTGTCCTTCAACTCGGGCTCAGAGCCTTTCTAGGAGGCCTCGGCTTCTTTCAAAACAAAAAGTTGCTCCTTTAGCGAGCCCATTTCCCGTAGGGCCTCGTCGAGCTTCGACTCTGCGGTCGTCCTGGCCATTTGCTCCTCGAGGCGACTCTTCTCGACAGCATGCCTCTTCTCCTCGAAAACCCGCGTTCGAGCCTGGTCAGTCACGCTTAGCTGGGCTCGTTCGCGAAGCTCAGCACTGGCCACGATGGCTCCTTCACATATCGAAATGAGGAGCTGCAGAAGTCAAAAGTTAGGGGCTGCAAAAAGAATCAGAAGAACATGCAAGTCATAGAGCCGAAGATGGAGCTCACCCGGCAGCATCGTTACATGATCGGCTTAGCAACCGATTCGCATTCTGGAGATTCGGAGCTATCCGACCAGAAGCCTGTCCGATGAGAGAACGTACGGCGTTCCCCACGATCACCTCCAAGTCTGATGCTTGGAGGGAAGCGAGAAGGGGAACTCCTAAGTCCAACGGCTCCTCTGCTACAGGTCGTCTAGGAGCCTCGGAGTCAGATGACAGGTTCTCCACGACTGGGGGCTGAGAAGTTGCCTCCTCGTCTAGATGAGGAGCTTGGACCTCAATAGGTCCATCAGCAGGAAGCTCGGCATTAGGGTGTGGCAGAACCTCGACTGGAGGTGGAGGAGCAGGGATAATCGACCCCGGAGGAGGGGACACGGTCTTGACACGCCTGGTAGAGGGGCTGGCACCATCAGTAGTCCGGGCGCATTTCTCGCGCTGCCGCCGCTGAAAGGATGAGAGCCCAGCAGGCATTTCATCTGCTGAATAGACAGATCGGTCAGACGGTATGGTGAGACACAAAGGTAAAATTCGGAAGGGAGAAAGCTTACCTCGGACCGGGTTAAGATGTAGTCCGACCTCTACAAGTTGCTCCTCGCTCAGCAACACGTCGCTATGGCAGAGCTTGGGGTCAAGCTCGGACGCCGCCTCAACCATAATTCGAGAGGATTCGCTTAAAGGATCAGCACTCTCAAATAGAACTACAAAGAAAAATAGAAGAATGTGAGAAACAAAATGTAATCATACCTCCCGGCCGAGCTTAAGGAGAAGTACTCACTGAGCACCCCGAACTCGATCGGGACTTCATAGATCGGCCCTCCGTCAGCATTGAGAGCCAGCCATTCGCAGAAGACGAAGAACCATTGGTCCTTCCAGTTCTTAACCGAGGTAGGACCGACAATCTTGAAGTCTATATTGGTTCAGATGGCAGCGTAGTAACGACTTCGGACACGGGGGTGGTGTTTTATGGTGAAAACACTGAGAGCTTGGTTGACCTCGAGCTTACCCTGCTCGAAGAGTTTCCATAAGGCATAACAGACGAGCAGAGTCCCTCATGCATTGGGGGTATGCTGGGCAGGGGCTGGGGCTAATCCGACCCTAGCTAGAAACAGTTGGATAAAGGGATGAAGAAGCAACCGAACTCCCCTATTAAACATTTGAGAATAAAAGGCGACGCATCCGGGAAGAGGATTCTCGAAAGACTCGTCGGGGACGGGTAGCCTAAACGCAACGTTATCGGGGATGAAGTATCTCTCCCTCAAACTGACCATTAACCCTAAGGATAACCGAGAAGGACACCGCAGGAAGACTAATGAATGTTGGACCGAAGCGGCCTCACCTCGGCCAGAGGTGGAGGCCTCAAGAACCCTAGCATCGGCTTCTACCCTATGGTTTGACCCATCGCTACTGAAGTCGTTAGACATGACACTAGAAAATGAGAAAAGATGGGAAACTGACCTAGCGCGGGTGGCAAAACTGGAGCTCGGATCGAGAGGTTGGAGGCAGATGCCACAAACCTGAGAGGGCGCGCACCTTTTATAGCCACAGAAGTGTCGCTTCACTGACGGGTGTAATCATAACCGTCGCCCCGAGAATCGAAGCGTCGTTCCCCTCAGTGGGCGAGACTTTCGGTACCCCAAAAAATGGTTACGCCTAAGGACGACCTCGGCAGACCTCGCCGCGATAAGGGTCGGCCAATACAGGTCGTCCGGCCTCACACCAAGAATTAATGCATTCTTACTCCTCGATCTCCTCCAGAGCGGAGAACGAGGAGTGGGGGCCGATGATGAGGCATAAAAATATCGGTACACGAGGACGAGGATGAGTCCCTTAGATTGCTTCCGCTAATTCCTCCACTCTAAGTCTGCCAGGAATCATGGCCGATCAGAAGCGTTCCACCACAAATGACTCCCCCAACCTCAAGTATAAAAGCAAGGCAGAGTAACCTCAGAAGGTACGCAACGAGATCTGAGAACATTTCTTACTCACTTCTTCTGCCTTTACTAACTTGAGTGTCAGAGTGTGGTTATTACCACCCCACCTCACCTTGTCATCTTCTTTCAGGTCCGAGGACAACTATTGCTCAAGCCACGTCACAGGCACGATTTCTCATGCATCAACAACGGAGCATATTTAATTGTGTTATCATATGGTGAACTAATTTTGCGCATAAATTTAATATGGCACATAAATGTTAAGCTTTGTCAGAAACTTATTAAACACAAAAATGAAGCTTCACAAACTTATTAGAAAATTTACATGACTATGAAAGTTTAAAAACCTATTTAATACTTTATAAAGTACTCGTCTTTTTAACATGTATCATGCACGTAATATTTCTATTTTATTTATGAGTTATTATAACTAATTTTGTTTTTTAAAAACTGATTGTGTTTCATCAGTTACTATGATCATTTATGTTAAAAAATATATCTTTACAAAAAGTAAAAACCAATTGTTCAAACGAGATTTTCGGAGAAATTTATTTTGTGGAAATGAACTTGATTTTATTGATTTTGTGCAGTAGTACAATCTCTAATATATAATCCTCTGATGTTTTCTCTCTGCGTTATACTTTACTTCGAGGGATAATGAATTTGTTCTCGAGTGGAGGGAATGACTTTAGCTTGTTGAAGAATCTTCTCAGTCTTTGACTTCTGTGTGTTGAAGGATCTTCTAAGTCTTTGACTTTTGGTGAAGAATCTTCTAAGTCTTCGACTTCTGTTTGGTGAAGAATCTTCGACTTCTGGTTGTTGAAGAGCTTCGACTTTGAGTTTGTTGAAGAACTTCGACTTTGAGCTTGTTGAAGAACTTCGGCTTCGAGCTTGTTGAAGAACTTCAGCTTTGAGCTTGTTGAAGAACTTCGGCTTTGAGCTTGTTGAAGACTTCGGCTTCAAGCTTGTTGGGGAGGAAGATCGATTTCTTGAAGTCTTCTAGTCTTCAGCTTCTTTTGAGCTTCAGAATTCTTGGATTTCTTGAGAACCTTGGATCTTCTGAATTCTGAGTCTTCTAAAATCTTCTAGAGCTTCTGCATCCTCTGAGTTTGAATTCTTTATCTTCTCTCTGAATTCTGAAATCTCTTCAAGCTTCTGAATTCTGAATCCTCTTCAAGCTTCTCAATTCTGAATGAATGTAAATGAGAGAGAACCCCTCTATCTATAGAGACTTTGATGGATCTCATATGGATCTGGGCTTGGGCTTGACTTTTGAGCCCAACTATTAGACTTGAGTTTATTTAAATTTAATTAAACTTTTTTTAATGAGCTTGAATTAGTTGTGTCAGTCCAATTCTATTTTAGTAATTTTGGGCTTATTTGATTTTTAGCCTATCACGTGACACAATCCATTGGACCAAATTATGTCGACTAAATAAGTGACATTATTTAATTTTCTAATTTTATGTCTTTTAATTTTAAT
>JAOANK020442961.1:0-13253 GCA_026257165.2 Telfairia occidentalis | reverse complement strand
GTTTAAAGGTGTTGATTGTTCAAATTTTTAGTGTGAAAGTTGCATTTTAGCTAAACATCATCGTTCCACTTTTTGTCTCAGACCTTATAAGGCCTCCAAACATTTTTATTTAATTCATAGTGATGTTTGGGGTCGTTCTAAAATTTCAACTCTTAGTGGTAAGCGTTGGTTTGTCATGTTCATTGATGATCATACACGTTTATCTTGGTTTTATTTGTTAAATAAAAAAATTTGATGTCAAAGATATTTTTGTACAATTTTATCATATGGTTGAGAATCAATTTCAAACAAAAATAAGAATTTTACACTCTGATAATGGGACCGAATTTTTCAATGAATATTTGGGAGATTTTTTGAAAAATAAAGACATTTTTCATCAATCTACATGCCGAGACACCCCTCAACAAAATGATACTGCTGAAAGGAAAAATAGGCACCTACTTGAAATCTCTCGTGCCATGATGTTTTCATTGCATGTTCCTCAATATTTGTAGGGGGAGGCTGTTCTCACGACAGCTTACCTTATTAATTGGATGCCTTCCAAGATTTTAAAATTTCAAACTCCCCTGGATTTGCTGAAAATTACTTTTCCAACTGTCCGTCTCTACTCTGATTTACCAATCAAGGTTTTTGGCTGCTTTGCTTATGTTCACATGTCTGATGCTTTTCATTCCAAACTCGATCCCAAGGCTATCAAATGCATTTTCTTAGGATATGCTTCCATAAAAAAATGTTATAAATGCTTTAATCCCCAAACAAAAAAAAAACTTATGTGAATATGGAAGTTTTCTTTTTAGAAAACCAACCTTATTTTACTCCAAATTCTCTTCAGAGGGAGAACGCTAACTTGGAAGATAATTTTTGGGACATTTCTATTTCGCCTCCTATTATCATTTTCCCTATTTTTTCAACTCTATCGATGCCAACTGCAGAAGATTCTCATTCAGTGGGAGAAATACTAGAAAATGATTCCACTAATCAACATCTTGAACTTCAGGTTTATACTAGGAGGAGATTTAATCAGAGGGATGGAGATCAGGAAGCTGATGAGTCATCAAATCAGTCAACTCCGAAGAATGACACTGAAAACTTTGGTAACCAATCCTCTATCACATTTAATGTATCTGACCTTGATGTCCCTATGGCATTTAGGAAAGGTGTTAGAAATTGCACTAAATATCCTATTGCCAATTATTTGTCATACTAAAGATTGTCACAGAGGCATAGAGCCTTTACCTCTAGAATAAATGACCTACTCATTCCAAATGATTGTAATTGAAAATTAGCAGTTATGGAAGAGATGAATGCTCTCAAATAAAATCATACATGGGACATTGTAGATCTACCAAATGATAAGAAAATTGTAGGATGCAAACGAGTTTTCAGGATAAAATGCAATGCACATGGAAGTATTGAGAGATATAAAGTCAGATTAGTTGCGAAAGAGTTTACTCAGACTTTTGGGGTTGATTATGAAGAAACATTTTCCCCCATTGCTAAAATTAACTCTATTAGAGTGCTTTTGTCTGTTGCAGTCAATTTAGATTGGCCCCTTTATCAACTAGACATTAAAAATGCATTCCTCAATGGAGATCTTGAAGAAGAAGAATTTATGAATCTGCCACCTGACTTTGAAATGAATCCAGGAAACAATAAGGTATGCAAACTCAATAAGTCTCTTTATGGTTTAAAACAATCTCCTGGAGCGTGGTTTGAACGTTTTGAGAAAGCTGTCACAAGTTATGGTTTTCTTCAGAGTCAGGCAGATCACACCATATTTTATACACAGTGGAAATAACAGAATTGTTGTTTTGATTGTATATGTTGATGATATTATTCTCACAGGCAATGATGAAGATGGATTAACTACTGTAAAGAAAAAACTTGCAAGAGACTTCCAAATTAAAGATTTGGGAACTTTGAAATATTCCTAGGAATGGAATTCGCTAGATCAAAGAAGGGAATTGTAGTTAATAAAAAAAAATATATTGTTGACCTACTGGAAGAGACATGTTTGCTTGGCTGCAGAGTAGCTGAAACTCCCAATGAACCAAATTTGAAACTACAAGCTGCCAGCAAAAATGTAATCAAAGATAAGGAGAAATATCAAAGACTTGTTGGTAGACTTATTTACTTATCTCACACACGTCCAGATATCGCATTCGCAGTAAGCATGGTAAGTAAATTCATGTACTCTCCTAGTTTAGCTCACTTTGAAGCTATTTATAGGATCTTGAGATATTTAAAATGAACTCCAGGGAAAGGTATACTGTTTAGAAAACATGGTCATTTGCTTGAAGTTCATACTGATGCTGATTGGGCAGGTAGTAATGTAGATAGACGATATACATCTGGTTATTGTTCCTTTCTTGGAGGTAATTTAGTTACCTGGAGAAGCAAAAAATAAAATGTTGTAGCAAGAAGCAGCGCTGGAGCAGAGTTTAAGGCACTAGTTCATGGTATTTTTGAGGGTATATGGCTCAAACGACTTCTTGAAGAGTTGAAATTCTCTCATACAACACCTATACGTCTATACTGTGATAACAAGGCGACCATTTCTATAGCTCACAACCCAATGTTGCATGATAGGACAAACATATTGAGGTAGACAGACACTTCATAAAGAAAAAGATTAATGCTGGAATAATATGTATTCTTTATCTTCCAACTATAGATGAGATTACTGATGTGTTAACTAAAAGGCTTCCAAAAGGACATTTTGACAAGTTAATTGACAAGCTGGCAATGGAAGACATCTTCAAACCAGCTTGAGGGGGAGTGTTAGTTTAGGAAATAATAATTGTAAATATTTTTGTAATATTTCATTTTATGTGTAATTAGCTGTTAATGTTAAATAGTTAGGAATATTTCCTTTTATATTTTATTTCCTTATTTGTGTTAGGTTTCACTTCATTATAAGTAACATAATGTATTTACCTATGAATAATTAAGAGAGAAATAAGACATTTTTACTCTCTCAAAGTTGACAGCTTTAAATTTCTAACTGTGAGACATCAAATAAGGAATTAATTGTGAGAGTTGGTAGACCTCGAGAGGGGGAAACCCGAGTTAATCAACCTTAGACTTAGAAAATTGGTAATCAAATGTATCCAATGAATTAATTAATTGTTTAATTGTTTCGTTCTCCATACCAACACCCTAGAATCTCTATTCTCTTGATTGTTGCATCGTTAGCGTATCTCACTTTATTGCATTTTATAGCTTGGAATCAGTACATGATATTGGGTTCCCTAGATAAAATTGATAGAATAAATTAGTAACTTAGAAAATTAGAAATCTGATTCCCAGAGGACGATACTCGGTCTCTTAAGCTATTTTATTATTACTACGATTGACCTGTGCACTTGTGGTAACGCAGTGGGTTGCGAACAAGTTTTGGCGCCGTTGCTGGAACAATATATTTAGTTTTCTTATTACTACGAACTTTGAGTAGATTTTACTTTAGGGTGTATTTTTGTTTTTATTTTTCCTCTTTTTGTATTAATTTTTTTTTTGGTATATGCAACCTACGTGAGACACTGACCTTGTTCCTTTTGGGCCAGAGCTTGAACGTATTTGCAGGAGAAACCTTAGGGAATAGAGGGCAGAGCCTGAAACGATGGTCGAGCAAGAAGGTGACCCGAGCCTGAAGTGATGGTATATGAGACACTACGTCAAAATTTCTTCCCCTTAAATCGAAAATGCGATGGCATTTTTGTAATACTAAAGCACAACATCTCAACGTTATTGCATAGCGTCTCGACGCTGCCTTAGTATATAATGTTATTTTCACCGCTAGGTCAGGAGAGTTCTTTTTGGAGGGCGAATTTCAAGAGTTATCTACTAAAAACATTGTGGGCTATTGTTTTGGAGTTTTGAAGAAGTCTTAGAGTGCTTAGAATCGAGTTTTAACACCTTAGAAAGCATGTTTATGGCTAAAACGTCGTGAATTCTTTCAGGAGTTTTCTCTTTTCTCTCATACTCTTTATGTTCTCTGCATTTCAGATTTTTTTTTTTTTGGGTATTTTGAGATGAAAAACAGTAGCTAAATCCCTTTGGTTTTAGGGTATTGGTTGTAATGAACTCTTAGATTTATTTATTTTCTTGTGGAATGCAGTTTATTACCATTTTCTTCTAAATTCCAGCACGTTAATTATTGCATTCAATTCACCATTGATTGTTATGTATGTTGTGTTTAGTTTCTTACGTGAGAGAGAAAGGAGTAAAATTGGACATAGAATTTTAGACGTATATTTTTCTATGCACGATAGTGATGAGGAAAGTTTGCGAGATCCATGATAGGTTGTTTTTATGTTGCTTTTAATTTTTTATTGCGAGACATCGAATAGGGAATTAATTGTGAGAGTTGGTAGATCCCGAGAGGGGCAAACTAGAGTTAATGAACCTTAGACTTAGAAAATTGGTAATCAAATTTATCTCGTGAGTTAATTAATTGTTTAGTCATTACATTCACGATACCAACACCCTAGAACCTCTATTCTCTTGATTGTTGCATCGTTAGCATATCTCACTTTATTGCATTTTATAGCTTGGAATCGTTACATGATATTGAGTTCCCTAGATAAAATTGAAAGAATAAATTAATAACTAAGAAAATTAGAAATCTGATTCCCAAAGGACGATACTCTATCTCTTAGGCCGTTTTATTATTACTTTGATTGACCTGTGCACTTGCAGTAACGTAGTGAGTTGCAATAAAGTTTTTGGCGTCGTTGCTAGGGAACGATATATTTAATTTTCTTATTATTAAGGAGTTTGAGTAGATTTTACTTTAGGGTGTACTTTTATTTTTATTTTTCCTCTTTTTGTATTAATCTTTTTTGGTATATGCGACCAGCGCGAGGCACTGACCTTATACCTTTTGACCTAGAGTTGAACGTACTTGCAGGAGAAACCTTAGGGAACAGAGAGCAGAGCCTGAAACAATTGTTGAGCAAGAAGGTGACCCGAGGACAATTCATGACTATTTTCAGCATATGATCCCTAATACTCGGCTAGGGATCGTGCACGCACCAATTAATGTCACCAATTTTGAACTAAAGTCGAGCCTTATTCAAATGGCGAGGGATTGTGCATTCAGGGGCTCAATTGCAGAGGACCCTCATAAACACATTCGATCGTTCCTTGAAATTTGTGGTACAATGAAGTTAAATGGGGTATCTAATGATTCTATTCGCTTATGTCTCTTTTCATTTTCTTTGTAGGACAGAGTGAAAGATTGGTTGGAGACCTTACCAACTGATAGTATTACAACATGGGACGAGCTTGCTCAATCATTCCTTAACAAAACTTTCCTCCAGGTAAAACTCAGAGATTACAAATCGAGATTAGTAATTTTAGATAAGCTGGTGATGAGCTACTATACAAGACTTGGAAGGGATTTAAAAAGTTTCTGAGAAAGTGCCCACAACACGACTATCCAGATTGGCTTCAGGTACAATCATTCATATAATGGTTTATTTAGTACTAATAAGTCAATTGTGCATGCAACTGTAGGAGGGTCAATCTTTTCCAAGACACCTATGATTGCTCAGGCTTTGCTGGAGGATATGGCAGCTACTAGTTATAATTGGCCATCAGAGCTGCAGGGATTTAGGGGTTAGACAAGCTGAGTTCTTTAAAAGTCCAAATGCCAACACTTACTAATGCTTTGAACAACCTTGTAATGCTAGGTAAGAGCCAGTCAATTGCATCGATGACAACATGTAACGCTCACCCATCTTGGGAGAACTAGCAGCTTGAACAGGCGAACTACATTAATCGGTCTTATGGGAACCAGTTCGGAGGCCAGCAGAACCCATCGCCGAATGAATATCATCTAGGTTCGCATAATCACAAGAATTTCTCTTCAGCTAACAGTAAGAATGTATTGTAGGCCCCTTCAAATTTTACCTTATCATCCTAACAGCAGGTTGAGAAATCTTCTATGAAGGACTTGATGAGGACCTTCATCACAGAATCAAGAAACAAAACAACAATCCTGGAGAATAGAATGGATATCAAGAGAAACCCATGAAAAATTTGAAGGTCCAAGTTGAACAAATTGCCATTACACTGAGCACATTGCGAAAAGGTAAGTTCCCTAATTCCACTGAAGTAAATCCTACGAAGCATTGCAATACTATTTTTTTTTTTTTTTTATAGAAGTGGCAGGACCCAAAATGAGAATGAAACGAGTGAGCTTGAGAAGGAGCCTAAAGAGAAGGATGATGAAAAGAAAATTGAGGAGAAAAAGAATGAAAAGAAAATTGTTGATGAAAAGAAGGAAAAAATGTAGACATCGAGTTTAGAGAAGTATTCTGATTACCATCTTATTGATTTGAGTCGAATCCCTTATCCTTAGAGATTCATGGAAAAGAATATTGATGATCAATTTACTAAATTCTTAGACATCTTTAAAAGATTACATATTATTCATTTTGCAAATGCCCTAAAGCAAATGTCGAACTGCATTAAATTTATGAAGAAAGTGTTGTCTAAGAAGAGAAAATTTAGGCAATTTGAGAAGGTAGATCTGATAGAGCATTGCAGTGCTATACTGTAGAAAAAGCTACCGAAGAAACTTAAAGATCCATGGAGTTTCAGTATTCCATGTACTATTGGTAGTTTAGAGATTAATCGTACTTTATGTGATTTAGGTGCATCTATTAATCTCATGCCTCTGTCTATTTTCAGGAAGTTGAACTTGGGGCAGGTACAACCAACTACCATCCGTCTACACCTCACTGGTCGATCGGTAACATTCCCGAAAGGTATAGTAGAGGATGTATTAGTTAAAGTTAACAAATTCATTTTTCCTATAGATTTTATAGTGTTAGACTTGGAAGAGGACTCAGAGATGCCCATCGTATTGGGAACACCGTTCTTGGCCATTAGAATGACCTTAATAGATATCCAGCAAGGTGGTCTTACCTTAAGGGTAAATGAAGATGAGGTAAGCTTCGACATTTATTGAGCTCTTAAGAGTCCTCCTAAGGTAAGTGCATGTTGTAAGTTGGATGTTGTAGATGCTAAATGTTCTGAAAATGTTAATTCTGAGATCTCTGCTATGTCTAATAAGGGGAAATGCATACTGAACTCTACTTGTGGTAGTTTAAGTGCATCAAATGAAAATATGCATGTGTCCACTGTTGAGAAGTTTTTTTGTGATAATATACATCCTCCTTTGATTGTTGTTGATCATCCTGCTATTGAAAATAGTTTTTTGCCTGCTGATAATGAGAAAAATTGTTTGAATGTTAAGCCTCCTGATTTAAAGTTGAAACTCCTACCCCACATTTTAGATACGCTTTTCTTGATTCTTCTACTCACATTGTTATACCTGCTACTATGAGCATAGTAGAAGATAACAGTTTTCTGAATGTATTGCGCAAGATAAAGAATGAGTGTGGAAAGGAGGCATAGTGGATCTAGGACATGGTGATTAAAGAATGAACATTTGATGTCCCATCCAGCTAGGGACGTTAAATCAAGCCCTTCTTTTGTTAAGTTCGTTATTTGTTTTTAGTTGTTGCTTGCCCAGTTCTCATGAAATTTTTCACATACTTCTCTCGTTTTCAATAGCCATAGCACAACCTTACTCAGTCTACCTACTTGTCGTATTGTGGATCATCTTATACTCTAGGCCAGTACCATTTACTTTCCTTGTTTTGTCTTCTTTTTCATACATTGAGAACAATGCATGTTTTTAAGTTTGAGGTGAAGGTGTCTTGAGTACTGTGGGCTTAGCTTAGGTTTCTAAATTGTGTGATGAGCTCTTGAAAATTGTGGCTGTTTGATGATGTTTGATGATTGTTGGAATTTTAGATAAATTTTTTTGATTTTAATGATGATATGATTGATTGTTTGCCTAACTGTGTGCTAAAAGAGTAGAGCTATTGATGCATGCATGCTAAGGATTATGACCTACCATGATTTGCTATGACTTGTATGTGAGTTAAAATAAGGAAATTAGTGAGCATACTTCTGATGTGAGTTATATTTGAAATCCTTCTTTGAATTCATTGTATTTTGAGCACGCAGTCCTCCTGATCAGAGTCTTGAAGGCTTAGAGTGTTGTTAATAAGGTTAGACTTTGGATGTCTCAAAATGGTCTGATTGTTGGATAGTGAAGTTCTAAGTTGAGTAACTTATGCTAAAATATATATATATTTATAAGTTGTGCCAAAAAAGAGTCTAAAGATGTTACTTTGCCTTTCCTGTTGTGCCTAAAAGAATTGAAGGAAAGTGAGTATTGTTCTAGGATAGACAGGCTGCTCATAGTTGGATACTCAGCACCTAGGAAGCGGGGGTAAGCCAGAACGAAGTAGTACGTCTTGATTAGACTTCTCTTTTAGCAAAAGTAGAAGGGTTGAATGTATTGCTCGTAGTTGGATGCTCAACGCCTATGAAGCAGGGGTAAGCCAAAACGAAGGTGATGCAACTTTCCTTTCTAGCAAAAGAAATCAAAGGAAAGAAAGAAAATGGTGAAAAGAAAATAAAAAGTAAGGAAAAAGAAAGAAGCTACCTTAAGTTAGAAATATTTATTTGAAAATGATTTAGTGCCAGAGTAGGGGAAGCTTTAGAAAGACGTCATTAAATGTACTTCGGGCTTGTAAGGACTAGAATGAGATGGACTTGCACACACACACACGAGGGAGGATAAGAATTGGCCTTCGACTATCTTACTGATAGAATGTGCATGAAGGTTTCTTTTATTGTGCTAATTACTTGTCACTATGCATTGAGTTAGGAGTCTAAAGCATGCTAGTGTGGAAGTTCTTTCTATGTATGTTGTGTTTTATTTTTGCTCTGGACTAGCAAAACTCGAAGTTTGAGGTGGTTGATAACACTCTAAAAGTGTTATTTTAGAGCTTTAAATTTAGTAGCTTTGTAGGTTGAATTGTGTACTTTGAGGCTCTATTTATTGAATTGCAGAAACCAAGCATTTGGAGGCAAAAATGAAGATTCTATGTTATTCGAGTTGAAAAACGAGCGTAAGAAGAGCAAATTCGACTAAGGAATGAAAGAGATATGTCAAAAAGAGCCAAAACCCGAGAGCATAGCGTCTCAACGCCAAAGCAGAGCGTTGAGACGCCCAAATAATGAAAAGGAAGTCAGATGCAGAAGCGTTGAGACGCTAGATTACAACGTCTCAATGCCAAAGAATGCAGAATTCAAAATTTCGAAGTAGCTTCTAGATGCTACGTCGAAATTTCTTCCCGTTAAAACGAAAATGCTGTGGCATTTTTGTAATACTAAAGTACAACATCTCAATGTTATTGTATAGCATCTCGACACTGCCGAAAAATAGTATATAATGTTATTTTCGCTGGTAGGTCAGGAGAGATCATTTTGGAGGGCAAATTTCGAGAGTTATCAACTAAGAACACTGTGGGCTATTGTTTTGGAGATTTAGGAAAGTCTTTAAGTGCTTGGGATTGAGTTTTGACACCTCAGGAAGCATGTTTATGGTTGAAACGTCGTGAATTCTTTTAGGAGTTTCCTCTTTTCTCTTAACTCTTTATGTTCTCTGTATTTGGTTTTTTTTTTTTTGTGGGTAATTTGAGATGAAAAACAATAGCTAAATCCCTTTGGTTTTATGGTGTTGGTTGTAATGAACTCTTAGATTTATTGATTTTCTTGTGGAATGCACTTTATTACCGTTTTCTTCAAAATTCCAGCACGTTAATTGTTGCGTTCAATTGGCCATTGATTGTTATGTATCCTGTGTTTACTTTCTTACTTGAGAGAAAGGGGAGTAAAATTAGACATAGGATTTTAGATGTATATTTTTCTATGCACGATAGTGATAGGAAAGTTTGCAAGGTCCGTGATAGGCTATTTTTATGCCTATTGTATTTTCTTATTACTAGACATCGAATAGGGAATTAATTGTGAGAGTTGGTAGATCTCGAGAGGGGGAAACCAAAGTTAATCAACCTTAGACTTAGAAACTTGGTAATCAAATGTATCCCGTTAGTTAATTAATTGTTTAATTATTTCGTTCAGCATACCAACACCCTAGAGAACGATACTTGGTCTCTTAGGCCATTTTATTATTACTACGATTGAGCCGTGCACTTGTAGTAATGCAGTGGGTTGCGATCACAAGTCTTGTTGTGGTTCTGGTAACGAGTGTGGACATTGTATTTGAATCCATTTTTTTTGGTATTATTATTATTATTATTTCCTTCTTTTTTATTTTCTAATTAATTTCTTTTGATTAATTTTTACGTAATTTTTTCTTTTATTATATTTTCATTTCATTTTATTTTATTTGTTATTTATTTATATTATTATTATTTTTGTTTCATTCTCATCCTTAATGACCCTTTCTTCTTGCTCTATTATTTTTCCTCTTCTTCGTCCTCCTATTGTTCCCCTTCTTCTACCTACTATCCCTCTCACTCATCCATCATTCCTTAATTATCTCTAAATTAGCTAACCCTCAGTCTTATGGATTAGTAGAGGCATTGAAAATACATAGAGAAAATATCCAAGAAGAAGAAAAACATCCAAAAAGAATTGGAAAGAAAAGAAGAGAAAACGATCGACAAATACTAAGTAAAGACTTTTATAGAGAGAAAGAAAGTGAGGGTTTTGTTTTTCTTTATCCTAAATCTGGCTACCTCTAATTCCAATGAACTGGCAACCTCGATGACCCACCTTCAGGGACGATTTTTTCGATTTTGATCACGCCCACAATTGCGACAACAATTTTCCACGACACTCCAGCGAAGCAAAGAAGAAGAAGGAGATGAGAAAAGAAAAAAGTAAGTCACTAGGCCCCACATATTTTTTAAAAAATATATTTCTCCCACTCATTTCTATTTAAATTACCTCTTTTTAAATGGTGGGTCCCACTTATTTTCATTCTCTTTTGTAAATATATTTTTTTCTTTAATTTTTTTGAGGTGAGTCCCATCATTTTTTTTCCTTTTTCTAAATTAAAAAGTCTTCTTTTCATTTCACCAATTTATTATTATTCTTTTTTTTTTTAAATAAGTTTTAATTCTTTCTTTAAATTTCACCATTTATAAATAATTTTTTTTTCTCTTTCTTAAGAAAGTGTTTTTTTTTCTTTTCTTTTTATTTTATTTTATTTGAATCATTATTCGCTAAAGTGAAATTTGAAATTTTAGAGATTAAGTAGTGCTCTCTGGTTGGGTAAACCTTAGAAATACATGAAATTTCTTTACAAATCACTTCAATTTTTTTTAAAATTTGAAAATATCACTTTCAATGTCTCGAAGTTTTATTTAGAGTTTGTAAGTAAAATTTATTTTTTTAATGGCCTTTGTGCCACTCATAACTATTAGTTCGTATTCGCTTATTCAAAGGTGAATTAAGATGAAATCAGACATTTAAAAAAAGTAAACAAAAAAATATTTTCTTTTGTATTAATATTATAACAGGATTTCCTTTTTTAAAATGAATTTGGCTACCGTTTTCAATGGGTATTGTAGGTTGCTAATAACATCCCTACACTCAAACGACTCTCGAGCTCAATTTGGTTTTTCGTAGATCACTCTTTTTTATATATTGTGAGTGATCAATCACATTCTCAAAATTGATTGGTGGCGACTCCAAACCTTTCTCTCGAAAAAGAACTTTAGGGAAAAGACATCAGCCGCTTCCCATTACAATGACGTTGCGACAACTTAGTGACTCCACTAAGGACAAATTAAGAGAGTCAAACCATTTTTTAATTTTTTTTTAAAAAAATCCTATTTCTGTTGTTGTTTTGTTTATTTTATTTTATTTCTCCCCTCTCAATTTCTTTTGTTGTAATTGTTCTCTATATTATGCTTTTATCATGTATCTACACACAATCATAACTCTATACCCGAGCTATACCTTTTAGTATTAGAATGAGGATGTAGTGGTGTCAACTTTTGAGCGGTTATAATTGCCCCCGTGCAGGCACACACAAAATTCTCTCTAGGAATTAATTTCTTTGTTATTTATAATATTGAAGCTAGTTTGGGGGCCTTGACCATAAAAGTTTAGAATTGACTAGAGGGTGTATGGTAACCACACGCTTGTTTATTTCATTATTTTGTATTGTTATTCATTCATAAATTCTTTTTCTCCTTGCTCTCCTTTTTTTCTTTCACACTTTTACGTTTCTCTCAAAGTTTTCTCTCACAATTTTGTCTTAAGGTTTTTTAGCCTACAATAAAATTTGTACTCATATTTTCTTTCCTTAACTAAACTTTCTTTTTCATTTTATTTCTTTTCTCTTTAAAAATTCTTTATTATTACTTTTTATTTACCTTCTTATTATCAATTAAGTGTTAAAATTCTATTTTTTTATGAGTGATATTAAAATAAAGTAGTGTCAGCTTTTGAGGAAGTTATAAATGCTTCTGTGTACGCATATAAAATTTTTTTCCATGTTTAAAAATCTCTCATAAATAGAATTAGAGCTTTTCTCATTCATTCACATAAGACTTACTCTCATGCACCATTTAGGGTGAAGTAGTGTTGACCTTTGAAGGGATTATTGTTTGGATTTATGCCCTAAAGCCTTGTAACTTGTATAATATTATTTATAAAATTTATTTTTTATGTGCAATATTTATTATCCATTTTATGAAAATCCTAGGTTAGTAATGTAATCTTGAACAGTATGTAGTTGACATACAAGAGCATCATGTTCAAGAAGTAACCTAAAGAGTGTATAATATATGGATAAGGTTTCGTGCCTTATGTTGGTGACACTATTGATGCGACCTATATTGTAATGGTTACAAATGACTTGATCCAAATCGTTCATGTGGAGACATGTGAGTGGGGGTATTATATACAATGAGTTTGTATAAGACTGGACTATGAAATATTTTATCTCTCTTCATAAATCCGTTAAAAGAAAAGATTGATATTTCACAGGATGATCATATACGACTTAATTTCAATTCTAGGTGAATTATAAACTCCTGCCTGTAAGGGCACGCCCTTTGACTTACATGGGTGAGAATGTCTTTTGAAGCCGATTCAATAAGCCTACTATATTGAGGATATGACCAAACGGGGAGCTAGGAACATAATCTCATAAGATGGAATTCACTTCTTTCCTTATAGGGTAAGTAGATGAGTAATTTCCTTAAGTGCTGATTTCGGGACTTGAACAATGAGACCTCACCCTTTCGCTAGCCCGAGAGGGACTTAGTTTATGGTTGGATCATAAACATATTGTTCATTAGAAGTTTAGTGGTACTTAAGGTCTAAGATATAATTACAGGGGTAAA
>JAOANK020442861.1:0-13254 GCA_026257165.2 Telfairia occidentalis | reverse complement strand
GTATGTCTCCACATACATGTTTAAGTTTTTCATAAAATAACCTTGGATCTTAGTTTATTGGATTGAGTTTATGCACATTAAATGTCGAATGAAATAAATCTTATTTTATTAAATAAATAACTTGAATAAATTACAACACCACGGAGGTTTAGGTCATCAACCCCAACGTGAATTGGGTGCTGAAATAATAGGAGCTGATATAAGAGCTTTTTGGAGGGTCCTAAAAGCTTTCTTACAGTATTTCCCAAAGTGAAATGGTCTATTGATTTCAAATAGGCTGCATAGTATCTTGGAGATATTGGAAACATCTTTTATGAACCTTCTTTAAAATTCAGCATGCCCCAAAAAGCTTTTGATTCCTTTTATTGAGCTTGAAGGTTCCATTTTTTCAATAATTTCTACCTTTGCTCTACCCACTTTCAACACTTTCTTTGAGACTTTGTGACCAAGCACAATTCCCTCAGTTACCATAAAATGGCATTTTTCCCAATTATGCAGTAGGTTGGTTTCTTTACATCCTTTTAGTACTCTCCCCAAGTTTGTCAAATAGATGGTAAAATCCTCTTCAAAGACTGAAAAGTCATCCATAAACACTTCTACCACTAATTCCACTAGATCTGAGAAGATGGCTATCATACACTTTTGGAATGTGGTCGGGGCATTGCAAAGTCCAAATGGCATTCTTCTAAAGGCAAATGTGTTATAGGAGCAGGTGAAGGTAGTCTCCTCTCGATCAGTTGGGGCTATGGTGATTTGGTTGTAACCAGAATAACCATCAAAGAAATAGTAGAAGTCTTACTCAACTAATTTGTCTAGCATCTGATCAATGAAAATTAGGGGGAAGTGATCTTTCTTGGTGCCTTTATTTAATCTTATGTAGTCCATGCAGACTCTCCAACTAGTGACAGTTCTGGTAGGGATCAGTTCATTGGTTTCATTGACCATTACAGTGATTCCTCCCTTTTTAGAAACACATTGCACTGGGTTGACCCAATTGCTATCAGTTATTGGATAAATGATGCCAGCATATCTAACAATTTAATTATTTCTTTTTTTACTATCTCATTCATGGTTGGATTCAGCCTCCTTTGTTGTTCAATAGATTTGAAGTTCCCATCTTCTAGATTAATATTCCACATGTAGTAGGATGGACAAATTCCTTTAATATTAGTTATTGTTCAACTTATGGCTCCCTTGTGTTGCTTTAACAGATTTAGCAAAGCTTCCTCATTCTCTATGGTCAGTCCAGCAGCAATGATGATAGGAAGAGTGTTTCCTTCTCCTAAATAGGCATACTTGAGGTGATCAAGGAGTGACTTCATCTCTAACTTAGGAGCTTCCAGCAGTGATGGTTTGATACATTTTGACTGTTTATCTAACAACTCAAGTGATTCAAATCGTCTGATGCTGGTTATTTCACAAATTTTGTTATCTGCTACAACACTATTGTCTCATGTCTCTGTCTTAGTCAACTCCATTTCCCCAAATATATTTTCATGTTGGAGTTTGTTGTTCTTCTCAAACATTATCTTGACTAGATCATCAATAATCTAGATTTCATAGCACTTTTCAAGCTCTAGAGAGCACCTCATGGCATCAAAAACACTAAAGGTTACTTGTTGATCATTTACTCTCATACTGAGCTCTCCCTTTTGCACATCTATTAGTGCTCTCCTTGTGGCAAGAAATGGACTCCCAAGAATGATAGGCTCCTACTTATCTGCCTCATAGTCCAATATGATGAAGTCTGAAGGAAGATATATTTATTTGCCTCAACCAAAATGTCTTCTATTTTTCCCTCTAGGTGAGTGATAGATCTGTCAGCTAGTTGTAGCGACACTGTAGTTGGTCTTGCTTCCCCTATTCCCAATTGCTTGTATATTGACGAGGGCATAAGGTTTATGCTAGCTTCAAGGTCACAAAGAGCTCTCCCTAGTTCCTTTCTACCTATTGAGATTGGAATAGTAAATGTCTAAAGGTCTTTTACTTTTGGAGGGATTTTGTTCTTTAAGATAGCACTGTACTCTTCTGCTAAGGATACCATTTCATATTCCCTTAGCCCTATCTTCTTTGTGAGGATATCCTTTAGAAATTTCATATAAGAAGGCATTTGCTTTAAGGCTTCTACCAGAGGAATATTCCCCTAGCCTTCTCTTCTTTGTGAGGATATCTTTTGATTGCTAGTTTCCTGACCTCTCTAACCAAAATATGGGTGTTGTCTCCAACCAGGGTAATAAGTTTAGGCATAGGGGTTGTTATTTCTCAGTGCATTCTGATTCCCAAGGTAACAAATTGATGCAAGGTTAGTAGAGCAGTGTTCTATTAGATGATTCTCTCCACAGTACCTACAAAATACTGCATTAAGCTGGTTCACTGTAGTTGTTTTCTATGTTGCATTTCTCATGGTAAGATTTTTTAGCATATTAGACATGGAGGAAATTTGAGCTGTTAGGCTGTGAGAGCATCTAATTCCAATTTTCCTATAGTTTTGTCCACAGTTTCAAATTTTGTCGTTGGATCTAACGAATGACTGTGATTAGTTGAAATGGTATCCAAGATTTCTACTGCTTCATTGTAAGACTTAGTTAACAGTGCTCCATCGGTATGAGATCCACCACTAACTTGGAAGCCTTTGTTAGTCCATGATAGAAAGCTTCCATTTGCAAAGAATGTGGCAAACCATGATAGGGGCACCTCTTTAGCATTCCTTTAAACCTCTCCCATGGCTCACTGAAAGATTCATCACTCCCATGTTTGAAGATAATAATATATTCTCTTAATTTTACATTTTTGGTGGGAGGAAAGTACTTTAATAGAAATTGCATTGCCATCTCATTCCAAGTTGTTATGGATTCTGGTAGAAGGGTTTTCAACTATGCTAAAGCATCAGCAGCAAGAGAGTAAAGAAATAGAGTTAATCTCAATGCCTCTCCTGACACTCTAGGTATCACAAAGGAATCACACACCTCGAAGGACTTAAGGTGTTGGTGAGGGTCTTCAGCAGGCAGACCATGAAACTACCCATTGGATTGAAGCATCTAGAATATCACTGGTTTCAATTCAAAGTGAGGTGCTTAAATTTCAGGCCTTTCTATTACAGAATTCATTTCATTGTATCTTAGGGCTGCATAATCTCGTATGACTCTCTCCCTATCATAAAAAATTTGAACTATGTTCCGAAGGTTATTAGCCTGATTAACTGCTGCAGCGAAGGTTTTGCTGCCACAGTCAGTCTATTAGGTAAAGCAGCCATAGCTTCTAGTCTTCTTTCTCTTCTTTCTCTTCTAATTCTCCTCAGAGCTTTTGCAATCTCCAGATCAAATTCTAGCGAGAATTCTAAACCAATAAATTTGTTCATGCAATTGTACGGCACCTCCAGTTCACAACAGCTTAGTTAGTCCCTCGAAGAACAAAATTTGCCTAAACTCACTTTTAAAATCAATTTTGTTGCACTAAATCCCCGGCAATGGTGCCAAAAACTTGTTAAGTGTTTAAAATAACTTGCCAAAGCTATACAATCTGCTTAGCTTGGTCACACTTTGAGTGCAAGTGTATACTTAGAAGTAGTAGCAATGCAAGGTCGATCTATAGGGATTAGTTAACAAAATTAAGTTTAAAAGTCATTAGCTTAGGAGAATTTGAGTAACGAAATTTAAGAGTTGCTTGAAAGATAAAAAATGACAATTAACACATAAAAATAAACACCAAATAGATTTCAAGAAACACTCAACAGTTTTTTTTTTAAGCAGGTTCAGCTTAGGGAACTTAATGCATTGAATGCTACGGGATGCTACAGCAATAGTAACGTAGTTACAATAACACAGAAAAACTCTTATGCTTTTCCCAAAGCTCTAAAGCTAGGTTTCATTTCTATGTCTCCTAGTCCTTTAACTACAAGTGTTCTTTAATGTCCATTAGAAGGAGGTTATGCCTAGCTCTCTCTCAAATTCATTAAACGAATTATACTTATGTGGATTGCTAAGAGTTCTATTAATACTTTTTCTCCGAAGTTCATACTAAAAGCATATTAAAAAGGTGGCCAATCAATACAATCTAAATTAACATTCATTCATTAGCATCCATTAAAAGATAGCCAAGGGCTGCTATAAGCATTCCTCAAAACATTCGAACACCAAACATCCCTAACCTTCACCTTAAACTAAATAGTCCATGCTTAAGTGAAGGGAATAACAAACAACTTAAAATAAATAGTACATAATTTCAGCAAAAAGAAAAGCTACGAATATTAAAAATTACAAATTACAAACCGTAGATTACTATGTATAAAGAGAAAACGATGAGATAATAAAAATAAAAAGAAGTTGTAGAAGAGTCTTCTTTTAGAAAGCATCTCCTTCCAAAAGTTGTCTTTCTTCTCCCTTTGTCTCTTCTTGCCTCCTTATGAAAAATCCTCCTAAAGAGGTGAGAAAATTATGTATCCTAAAGAGAAAAATGAATACTAGCGTAATTGGGGGTTGGTTCCCTTTCCTTTTGTAATATCTCTCCATCTATCCATTAGGACAACAATTGTGAGCTTATTCGGCTCAATTTTCCGTGGAGGCATTTTCTTGGATATTTTCAAGCTTGTCATGTGCCATTTGCCATCTCATTTAATGAATTGCTACCTCATTGTACTTTACTTTCAGCTCAACAATGTCACAAGAATTTACTTCTATCAATAAGATACTATAGCAAAACTAGCAAATTATTACAGAATAATAATGAAGTTTCTGCAAAGTCAATGTAATTAACAAATAATTCTATCACTTTTCAAATCATTTGCTCGAAGTAAAACATAAGAGATATGCACATGAATTTCAATCTATGGACCATAATAAGGCATTGTGTAGCTCATAAATGTATCAATTTAGACCACTTTAACTTTTATTCTAAGGGTTAACAATAATCTCTTGATGGTACTATTGTTGAGACTCAATTTAGAGTAATAGTGTGGTTTGTGTGGCTATCCTACAGTTATGGTAGCCATATAAAATAATTTACTAATTATAATAAGCATTGAATTTAGAATAATGGGTAGTTTTCTAAAACTCATCTAATTGGAGGGTGATGTACTCAACTAATTCTATATATAATTAAAATACCTAAAAGGAGGGAAGGAGAACAGACATATAAGTGACTTTTTTTAACTCAAAATGAATTACTATTATAAAAAAAATTAGTGTAACACACTTATCACCATAAAACACTTTTTTTTAGTTCAACAACATGTGGGGTTAAGGGGATTAGAAATCATGACCTCTTGGTCAGGGAGATATGCCTTTAACCAGTTGAGCTATGCTCGGTTTGGCCACCATAAAACACTTATCACTCTAAAGCATATTCATATACACATATAATTAAGACAATAAATACTAATTCATAATCTATATGCTTAACAAAAACTCTAATTAAGACAAGAAAGTTTTTATGTAATATTCTAATAATATTATATAAATTTTAGTGTTAATACTTTTAATTTAATTTGAGTATGACTCAATTAAGTGGTCTCTCACTTAGTTGGGCTTTAACTCACCTAAAGTAATTTCTAATCTCATTTTGTATGGAGCATAAACATAGTAAAATAGATGTTTA
The DNA here is from genome assembly GCA_026257165.2 of Telfairia occidentalis. NCBI lineage: Eukaryota > Viridiplantae > Streptophyta > Magnoliopsida > Cucurbitales > Cucurbitaceae > Telfairia > Telfairia occidentalis. Next base: position 7,662 of record JAOANK020442861.1, on the reverse strand, counting down.
AACTCTAAAGTCTACAAGAGATTTCTAAAATTATGGGAGATGAGAGTTGGGCTTGCCCCTCTATGAATTCTTTATCCCTATAAAACTCTTTATCTTCGTTTAGGCTTCTTTGAGCCTATACTTCATTCTTGCAATAAATATCTTTGAGATCATATAAGAGAAAAAGTCTTTGGTTCATCATAAAATTTCTCTCTCTCTCTCTCTCTCTCTCTCTCTCTCTCTCTCCCTCTCTCCCTCTCCCTCTCTCTCTCAATCTAAAATGACTCTCTATCGTAGCTCTCTTTCTCTCTCTATTGTCTCTATCTATCAAAAATTGGTCTTTCTGATGCCTCTCAATACCAAACATGAATAAGGATTTTCATAACATCTTTTAGCAAAATTGGTCTTTATGATCTATCTTTCTTTTGTCAATTTCATACATGATTGAAATTTACTCATTCCTATCAAATCACATAGTACACTACTCTAAAATGAATAAGGATTGGATTAAACTTAGATATAGATTCTCAAGAGAGTATATTGAAGGAGTCGCACAGTTTTTATTATTACGGAGAACCTACATGGCCCATTATCTTTTATTTATTTTTTCAGTAGTAATTCTAGGTACTATTGCATGTAACGTAGGCTTAACGGTTCTAAAACTATGTTAATGATGTTGAAAAAATAAGATGTTCATGCAAGAATTGTCCAAATTCAATGTGGCAATTATTGGGTAGAGTAGAACAACATTTGTTCACGAATGGAATATCTTTGTCCTATAGTCAATGGGTGTAGCATGGAGAACCCGCCAACTTAGCTCGATTTCAAAGAGACCCAACTCTTGAAAGAAATCAGTGTAATGTTGTCATTGAAGAAGATGATATGTTTGATCTCTTAGATGATTTGCAAGGTCCAGTGATAAAAGATGATGTAGATGAAGAAGACTTTGGGGATGAGATGCCAACAAACGTCAATGAAAGGGATAGTTCGAACGCCTTTGCAGACTTAATGAGTAAGGCTCACAATCAATTGTATCCTGGTTGTAAGAGTTCTCTTCCTTGAAGTTTTTGGTGAAGTTGATGCATAACAAAGTGCTAAATAATTAGAATAACAAGTCATTCGATATGTTGCTACATTTGTTAAAAGAAGCACTTCCAAGTGGTGCATCTATACTTGGTTCATTCTATAAAGTTGAGAGGAAACTAGTGAGTTAGGGCTAGAATATGAGTCCATCCATGTCTGCAAACACGATTATGTGTTATTTTGGAAGGAATTAGTTGATTGTCAAAGTTGCCCAGTTTGTGCGGAGTGTCAATATAAAATTAGTGATAGAAAAGGCAAGAAATTGCACACAAAGTATTACATCATTTTCCATTAATACCAAGGTTGAAGAGGTTGTTTTCGTCAAAGCATATTACTTTTGAGATAAGGTGGCATAAGGAGAAACGGGTTGAACCAAAGAGTGTCATATGCCATCCAACTGATGTTGCAAGGTGGAAGCATTTCAATCATGAGTTTTCTCAGCTTGCTTCAGACCCACAAAATGTTCAATTGGATTACCTTTAGATGGACTTAATCCATTGGAAATATGAGTACTTCATATAGTATATGGTCCATGGTGCTTATTCCATACAATTTGCCACCTGGAAAGTGCAAGAAAGAATTAATTTTTTTCCTTATACCCGGACCGAGGTCTCCTAGAAAGGAAATCGACGTGTACAAGCAACCATTGATTGAAGAGCTAAAAGAATTATGAGGTGCAAACGTACGATGGTGCAAGTGGTGAGTATTTCCAGTTGCATGCAAGTTTGTTGTAGACTATTAATGACTTTCCTGCGTATGGAAACTTGTTTGGATGGAGTACGAAAGGCTATCAAGCATGTCCTATTTGTAAGCAACCAAGAAGGTAGCACGCAGACCTCCTCCAGTTGTAATGGATGTAGATGAATTATCAAACATGTTAACACGGTAAACTTTTTCGTATTCAATAAACATTCATCCATATAACAGACAAAAAGAAAGAGGAGTCTTAATTGGACGAAGAAGAGTATATTCTTCGAACTCCCCTATCGGTCAAAATTGATGTTGAAACACAAGTTGGATGTCATGCATATTGAGAAAAATATGTGTGATAACTTAGTGGGCACTTTGTTAACTATCGAGGGCAAGACAGAAGACATGACAAATGCTCGTTTGAATTTAGAAGATTTAAAGATACGAAAAGACTTACACTTGAAGAAACAATAGACAAGAATTGTGAAACCACATACTGCCTATACACTGACCACTAGTGAGATAATGGATTTCTATAAATTCTTGAAATCAGTGAAATTTCCTGATGGATTTGTATCGAACATATTACGATGCGTGAGCGTGAACTTTAGAAAATTATGGGGATTGAAAACTCACAACTCACACATTTTGCTATATTGAATTTTTCCTATTGGTATTCGAGCATACCTATGGAAAGACGTGTGTATAACCATTGTTGAATTCTGCAATTTCTTTCATGATTTATGTGTAAAGACAATAGGAATCAGTGATCTTTAACGAATGCAATCAAGCATAATAATCATATTGTGTCAGATAGAAAAAAAATTCCCTCTTGTATTCTTTAATGTAATGATACATCTTGCCGTTCACTTGCCATATGAAGCAAAAGTTGTGGGCTCCGTTACTTACAGTTGGATGTACCCTATTGACAGGAGCCTACGAAATTTGAAACAATATGTATGGAATAAAGCTCGTCCTAAGGGTTCCATAGCAGAAGCATTTATCATGACGGAATATCCTTGAACTTCTACTCATTGTAAATAAGTGGAGACGAAACGAGATTTAATAAAGACGAACGCAATGATGTTATAGTCTCTCAACACGAGCTTTGTGGTTCATTTGAAGTGTTTAGACAAAGTGCAAGACCATTAGGGGGTCGACCTTAAGGACACTATTTAGAGATGAGAAACGAATCATAAATGGTTCGTATTGAACAACTGTACTAAGCTAGAGTCCTATCGCCTAAAACATTTAAGACTACTTCGTCCTAGAGCAAGTAGCTCAACGAACCTGTACAAATTACATCAGCAACAGTTTCTCAATAGGTTCAAATCTCAGGTATGAAGATTTTAAGTCAAAAGAATTCATTTATAAGTACGAAGCAAAATCATTCATTTCAAATTTATTCTGAATAAATAGGTTAACTCATTATGCGAGAGAGGAGATGCATCTGATGATCTTTACTCGATTGCATTGGGACTTAACAATCAAGTGTGCTCTTATAGTGGATGCATCATTAGTGGATTAGGATTCCATACCATAGAGCATGACAATCGTCAAATTACGCAAAATAGTGGGGTCATAGTGCCTGGAGAAGAAAGTAAAGGAGACGAAATGAATTTCTATGACATATTGGACGAGGTATTTGACTTAGAATAATCAAAAAGACGACGTGTGATCCTTTTTTAAATGCAGATGGTTCGACACAGATGTTAAGAAAAATAGATCACATGTAGATTTAGGATTTAAGTCAATCGACGTATCTCGTTATTGGTACGTTGATGGTCTTTTTATTCTCACTAGTCAAGCTCAACAAGTTTTATACCTTGACGGCCATAGACTTGGTGGGAATTGGAAGGTTGTCCAAATAGTACAAAATAAACGTTTATGGGACGTTCAAAAAACTAGAGATGTAGAAAATAACTTGATAGAGCTAGACAAAATAGCACGAGGAATCTTAGTGGACGAGGTTGTTTAGGATAACTCATTATGTAGAGATGACATTCATCCTACTTTTGTGGAATGACTAATTAAGAAACAAACAAAGAGAAGCATGCCACAAATCACAGATGATGAGTTCATAAACAATGAACCTGAGGATGTTGGAATATCCAATTGGAAATAGTTCGAGTTCACACCAATGCTTTAGTTTCAGATGATGCAGATAGTGAATAAGTACGAGTCCGAGGAGTATTTAAACTTCTTATTTTATAAGTATGTGAAATTCAATAACTATAAGTTAAAGTTCCTTTTGGGTTTTGTCTTTCGTGTATATAAATGGCAGGACATAATCAGAATGAGGCATCACATGTTTTTGGTGAGCAGGATCATACTCCACCGATAGCATCTTCGACTAGAGAGAGTTCGACACCTACAGGTTAATTTATTTCTACTTATGCGTGAATATGTTTCTAGTTCTTACATGTTAGTTTTTGTTTTCTTACAATTTTTTTCTATGTTTTTAGCCTCAATAAGGAGAAGAGGGTACTGTAGAATCAAAGAGTTGGATAAATATGTTGAGAAGTATGGGAGAATCAAAATTAAGATCAAGGATGAGCATCTGAAGCCTATACGTCCTAACAGCACAAAGTTTAGCAATGCGATAGGGACATAAACACGAGAGAGCATTTCAGTACAATGCTCGAAATGGAACGAGGTGACAAGGGATGTCATTCAGTCAGTGAAGGATCGATTGTTGGTAAGTAAGCGTGTATATTGTTAAATATTGATTAAAATGTTTATATACTAACTAATCTTGAACATGTGCAGACTCATTTTGAGTTTATCGAGCACCAAATGCAGTCAACATTCAAAGAATTCAAGGCGAATTTAAACAAGGAGTACAAAAAATGTGGTACCCCTAAAGAGGCTCGAGCAAACCCACCGATGCAAATACCTAGTCCAGATGATTGGAATATACTCTACAATCGATGGGAGAGTGATGCGTGGAAGGTATGTCATATACTTTTAGATTATATGTTTATATTTTTACCTAACTCGTGTAGTTAAATTTTCATACTTTAGAACACCTTGGAGAAGAATAAGCAAAGTCATGCGAAGATGCCTTGTAATCATCGAGCTAGGTAGAAGGCATTCAAACACATCCAACAAGAACAAGTAAAATAACATGTTTAATATGTAATTTTAAAAGAATGGGTTATCCTTGATATGTGATGTGTGTAATTGTGTTGGCATAAAGCGAAAGAGGGCGTTGAAATTGGTCAAGTCGACCTCTTTCATCAAACCAAATTCTCGGAGAAGGATGGATGGGCAAACCCCATAGTAAAGCAAAATATGTAAGTGTTTTTAAGTCTTACTCATCATGTATGTTAACCATCGTGTTAAGAATCTATTTCAACTATGGATGCATATTGAAAGGATGGAGATGAATGATGCTGCCACAGAAGTAGGCTCGTCCGAACCACCAATGATTGATGAATAGTTATGTGAAAGAGTTTTGAGATCAAGACCGGACCACGTAAAAAGAATGAGTTCGGGTCCGAAACTAAAATAACGGAGGATAACTTTGGCTTCAAGTTTAGCGTCATCGCAGTAGAATGAAGAGGTAAGTGAGCACCGTGTAGAAATTGGGAATACAAAGAAGTTATTGGAAGAGAAAAGCATTCAGGTAAAAGAGTTACAAACATAGTTAAACCAACAAACGAATAAAATGAATTAGATGAAATTTGACTGGAAGCGAAGATTGGCAATGAATGAAACTTATTTCGAAATAGGCAAGGAGGCAGATCTTCATCTACTTATGTACGAATTCTAATCATTCCTCTTACATTTTTCTGTGTAGTTAGTTAGGCATGTTTTGAGCGCTTTGAATAGTATGGTAGCCATCCTGAAGTTATGGTAGCTACTTAGTCAATTCTTAGCTTGTTTTGAGCATTCTGATTAGTATGATAGCTATCTTACAGTTATGGTAGCTATTTAGTCAATTCTTAGCTTGTTTTGAGCGTTATAAATAATTTAGTAGCTATCCTACAGTTAAGGAAGCTACTTAGTTAATTCTTAGCTTGTTTTGAGGATTCTAAATAGTTTGGTAGCTATCCTACAGTTATGGTAGCTACTTCGTCACTTGTGCACATTTTAGATACTTTGGTGTAATCGAGGGGTGGGTAATGGGTTCTAAAATCTAGTTTAGTGCTTTTTAGATTGTTTCTAAGCTAAAAAAGATACTTAGAAAAAGATACTTTTAGGGGCACTTTAGTCCACTTCTTCACATTTTAAACATTTCAGCGTGATCGAGGTCGGTAACGAGTTCTAAAGTTTAGTTTAGTATTTTTTTTTTTAGGTTGTTTCTAAGTTGAAAAAGATACTTAGGGGCACTTTAGTCTACTTCTGGATATTTTTAATATTTCAGCGTGATCGAGAGGTGGCTAAACAGTTTTAAAGTCTAGTTTAGTACTTTTTCGGTTGTTTCTAAGTTGAAAAAGATCCTTGGGCACTTTAGTCCACTTCTACATGTTTTAAACATTACAGCGTGATCAGGGTGACTAACAAGTTGTAAAGTCTAGTTTAGTACTTTTTAAGTTGTTTCTAAGTTTAAAAAGATACATAGGGGACTTTAGTCTACTTCTACCCATTTTAAACATTCTGACATGATCAGGGGTGGGTTACACTTTTTAGGTTGTTTTCAAGTTCAAAAACACACTTAGGGCCACTTTAGTTCACTTCTTTACATGTTTTAGGCACTTCGATGTGATCAAGGGTGGGTAACTGATTCTAAAGTCTAGTTTAGTACGTTTTAGGTTGTTTCTAAGTTGAAAAAGATACTTAAGGGCACTTTAGTCCACTCTACATGTTTAAAACATTTCGGCATGATCGGGGGGTGGGTAACACTTTTTAGGTTATTTTTAAGTTCAAAAGCACACTTAGGACCACTTTAGTCCACTTCAATGCATGTTTTAGGCACTTCGGCTTAATCAGAGGTGGGTAATAGGTATTAAAGTCTAGTTTAGTAATTTTTAAGTTATTTCTAAGTTTGAAAAGACATTTAGGGGCACTTTAGTCTACTTCACGTTTTAAACATTTCGACGCGATCGGGTGGTGGGTAAAACTTTTTAGGTTGTTTTTAAGTTCAAAAACACACTTAGGGCCACTTTAGTCCACTTCTCTGAATGTTTTAGGGACTTTGGCTTGATCTGGGGTGGGTAACGAGTTCTAAAGTCTACTTTAGTACTTTTTAGCTTGTTTCTAAGTTGAAAAAGATACTTAAGGAAACTTTAGTTCACTTCTACACATTTTAAACATTTCAGCATGATCGAAGAGTGGGTAATAGGTTCTAAAGTCTAGTTTAGTACTTTTTACATTGTTTTTAAAGTTCACAATGACACTTACAAGCAGTTTAGTCCTCTTGTGCATGTTTTAGACATTTTGGCATGATTGGGGTGAAGGGATTGAATCCTTAGCAGAAGCAATTGAACGCAAATGCATTCAATATTAAATTTGGAAAAACATGCATAAAAGCAAAAAATACAAAGAAGGAAGGAGAAGTTTACCTTTGTTGAAACTTCACGTAATATCTCAGAGTCTTGATCAACAGCAAGCAACTCAATCGATTGACACCACCACTCAATGAACTTGTTATTCTCAAGAAAAAGGGAAAAATGAGATTGTGGGATCTCTCTTTTGTTTTGTAAGAGGGAATGAACGTGAAATTTAGCAGTATCCTTTTGTGTTCTCAACACATAATTATATAAGAGAGAGAAACGAGAGAGAGTGAGAGTTCCCACATTAACACCATTAACTCCCTACTAATCTAGAGTTAATTTTAATATAATTAAAATAATTAATTAATTAACTATATATTATGCACATCAATCATATTAAATGCATATCTCTCTCTTTAACCTATGGTTTTAATATGAATCCTATCCATATTAAATTTTAACCTATAGTATT
>JAOANK020442656.1:0-13256 GCA_026257165.2 Telfairia occidentalis | reverse complement strand
TTAATTTCTTTGATTCAAGGGTTCTTGCTTCAACTAAAGCTTGGATCTTTGGGCTGAGAGTTAGGATTGCCTTATCATATCTACTACATAAGTGTTCTTAATTCAAATATCGTTGTTACAGCTAAACTGCAACATAATCTACTAAATGGCCGAGATAACGTATCTAAGCTTTCTAATTATCCTAGATATTAAATAATATAAATCATAATTATAAATACAAATTTCACATTAACAAACCATATATTGATCCTCATGTGACATCTCATCAATAAATTCATAATGAAGCATATTAATAGGCAAATTAACAATAAATAAAAGTTAAAACACTTCAAATGAACCAATAATGATCATATATTTGAGATGTATAACTCTCTTTTCGAGTGTTATCATTTATAGCATTTAATACAATTTCAATCGCAAAGAAAAATTTTAAAAAATTGATAATAATAAATTTCATCATTCAAATGTTCTTCAAATTATATCTCCAATGTCATCTCTCACTCAAGCCAATTCTCCATAAATGATGTTGGCTTACATAAGTTACTTCAATTAGACTAATTTGTAAATTGTCTAACAAACTTTGTAAATTTTCGATGATCATTAATTTATTACACACAACATGCTATTGATATATATTTTTCTTTATTGACTTGCTAATGAGACATTTATTTAAGGAGAGATAATCAAGCATAACAACATTTTTTTAATTCATCATTAATAAATTTTATTTTTCATTTTTTTCCGTTTAAAATTCATATGTTTCTCATTAGCCAATCATATACATAAATAAAATCTATAAAGAAGAAAAAAAAAGTTCTTTGAAAATTAATAATAAACATGAAATATCTTATTAATTTATTTATTTAATAAAAAGAAATTAAAATCCTAATGAAAGGAGAGAGAGAGAGAAAAGGAAAAGGAAAAAAACAGTAAAGGACAATGAAGTATTAAAAGAAAAACAAAATTATGATGGAAGGGAAAAGAGAAAGAGAAGACATGGGAGTGGATAGGAAGCGAGAGAACTAGAGAATACAAGCCTAAAAACTGAGAAAGAAACAAACACTGAATATTCAAAAAACTACTTTTGATGTTGCTCACATCGTGCCCCCATTTTAGAAACATTTAAAAAAATTTATAATAAAAAAATGAGATGGGTTACCAAACATGTTTGTTTTTTTCAAATAAGAAACGAGAACCCGAACTACGAAACGAGAACATTACCAAATGCCCTTAGAGTTTAGGATTTATTACACTCTGGATAAATGAAGAATCCAGCTCACTTAGCATCTCCATCAGCAAACATAGTGGGACTCTGATCTCGTCGCTTGGGTTAAACTCAGAAAGTTAATTACACTCTCTGCACATATTCGTTGGAGAGGGTTTTGTATGGTGATATACGAAATCAGGGGATCGAGTAAGAGAGGGGTCGAAAGAAAGATGAAGAATCTCATAATGCATACCTCACCCTAGAATTATGATATTGCTGAAGTATTAACTCTATCAGAAGGGAACTTCAATTCATAATGGATAGTTGTTCTTTTCATATGACTCCCAATAAGTAGTAGTTTTAGAATTTTGAAAAAATTGAAGCAATCAACAAGAATGCAACAGAAGAGGAATAGGTAGTGTGCAAGTAAAGATGTGCGATGACCAAATTAGGGAGCTTACTTCAGTAAGGTATGCACTGGATTTGAAAAGAAAACTCATATCACTTGGAGTATTTGATAAAGCAAGATATTTGGGCAAATTAAAAAATGGCCCAATGAAAATAATTAAGGGAACAATTGTTAAAGCCAAAGGAAGGCTACAAAATGGGCCCACTTTCTGGAAGGAAATACAGTTGTGGGAACTATGGCAATAGCTTCTTCTAATGACTAGCAGCAAACAAAATAATGACATATGAGGCTTGGACACATGCGTGAAAAAGGCCTAAAAGAATTATTCAAACAGGGACTCCTAGAAAAAACTTGTATAAGCTCACTGGACATTTATGAGTATTGTATATATGGAAAGCCACATAGCGTCTCATTTAGCAAAGGTGTTCATAATTCAAAAGGAATTTTAGACTATGCACATGTTGATCTTTGGGGACTAGAAAAGACTCCAACTATGGGTGGAAAAAGATATTTTTTGTCAATTAATTCTTGATGATCACTCGAATCTAAACCTACCTACTGAAATAAAAAAGATGAAACATTCGAAAGGTTTGTTGAATGGAAAACACTCATTGAAAAGCAAAGTGAGAGGAAAATTGAAGTGTCTTAGAACAGACAATGACTCAGAATTTCTAAACAATGAATTTAAGCAATTCTAAAGCAAAGAGAGAATCCAAAGGCACTAAACAGCAAGAGGAGCACCTCAACAAAGTGGCTTGGCTGAGAGAATGAACCGCGCACACTGCTAGAAAAGGTAAGACGATGCTTAATGTCTAATGCAAATTTGCCTAAAAAATTTTGGGGTGAGGCACTTATGACTGCTTCTCATTCAGTCAATAGAAGTCCATCTTCAGCCATAGAGTTTAAAACTTCGATTTAAAAATTGACTAAACACCCATTTGATCTCAACAACCTAAGAATTTCGGGGCAATTGCAATAATGGATATTTGATCTAAAATAATAGTAAATCTAACACATATTAAAAATATTTGTAAATATGGCAAAAAATCTTATCAATAACATATCTCAATATCATAAGTATATCAGCGATTGCCATTGATAGACTACTATCAACGATTGCCACTAATAGACCTCTATCAGTAATAGATGTCATTGAGTTTTATTAGTGATAAACATCTATCAAAGATTATTTGCATGCTTGTTTACCATTCGGCTTATCACTAATATTGATATACCTTATCAATAAATAAATAAATTATATTTGAACTTTTGTCATTTTCTAACAATGATTCTTTGCATGCTTTTTTTTTTATTACGTCTATCACTGATATATAACATCAATAAAATTAAAAATAGTATATTAGAGATATTTAAAATTATTTTCTATTAGTGATTGCCTGCTGCTCATTTGCTTGGTAAACTTGTGGTACTTAATTTTCACTTTCTATCAGTTATTATTTGCTATAAAGTCTATCATTGATATATCATATCAATTGAATAAGGAAAAAAAGTATATAAGTGATATTTGACATTGTTTTTTATTAATAATCGTTTGCATGCTCATTTGTTATTAGTTTTATCATTGTATGCTCATTCTGTTTTTTATTCGAATGATGGTTTGCATTACTTATTTGCTATTAAGTCTATCATTGGTATACCATCTAAATTATGGTAGTTGTAAATATAGCAACTAGACCCAAAATAATAGTATTTACAGCAAAATAAAAATCAAAAGTATTTACAAATTTTACAAATTATGTTTTCAAAAGTCCAAAAAGCCTTAAAATAATAATCTTACCCACAAGAAACGTTTTACTTCCAAAAATTTGTGATTTCCCACAATTTCTCCTATCATCCCTAATTTTTTATTTAAGTCTATCACTAATAAACTCAATTATGTGTTAACGCTGGTTCTCTATTGAAATTGAACATGTTTACCCCATGATTATATTGATGTTCATGTATATATAATTTGATTTGTCTTTATATAATGATTATTGATTTAAATATGTCAGTAACAGACTGAAATTATAGCTAATAAGTAGTTTATCTCTTATGGCATATATCAACGATAGACTATAAGTTAGTTTTGATATAAGTCTATCAGCAATAGATTATCACAACTAACATGTATTTTATCTATGATAGACATATATCACTGATATACTATTCAACTAATTATAATTAACATGAAAAAAAGAATATCTCACTAATAAACTTCAATAAGCGATAGACCAAATATAATGAATATATAACTTCTCTCGTAAACTAATACGTAATCTATCTTTGATAGGCTTCTTTAGTGATAGACTACTTACAGTATGAAAAAAGTAAAGTATTGATGGTATCTAATTTTGCCATATGACAAAGGTAAAGTACTTATAATCATCAATATGAAAAAAAAAAAAGTCAATCATTTATATTACTTTATTGTACAACTGATGAAAATTTACATGTGATAATGTCTAAATTTTGTGTGGTTTATCACTTCACCAGTTGATGGTACCTGATTTACTTGAGATTGAAGTCTATCACTAACAGACTAATATATGATAGGCTTTTATCAGTGATAGACTATAATATGAAAAAAAAAGTAAAGTAATCAACTACTTATAATCAATATAAAAAAAGTCAATCATTGATATTACATTATTTTACAATTGGTGGACGTTTACATATTTTACTACTATGATCAATACGAGGACAACGACTACATTTTGTGTGACTTCTAAGTTTACGAATTGATGGTATCCTATATTTTTTAGGTCTTTATGCTTGAGATTTAACAATTTGAGGTAATAAATTCATGTTAATCTCTATAGAATTCCAATAAGAATGAATCTAGCAAAGGAAAAAAAGGGACATTTATTCATTTATTACTGATTTTTTATAGGTTTATATTACTGATAAATGTAAAATAAATAGTCTATCATTGATAGACATTTATCACTAATTGAAACTGCAACCACCCTCGACTTCTAGACTTAGACGACCTAGGGGTCGCTACTAGCATGCATGCTCATTAAAAGGATTTCTAAACATCGAAAATGATTATTTTCATAATTATGAAACAACTTGGTTTCAAATAATTAAAGTACGTCGAGATCCCAATTTTTTTAAAAAATAATAACAAACTAACTATGTATGTGAACAAACAAGTTCACACCAAACATAAGTACTTAGTTCAGAAATACTTTAAAACATTCAAATAATGATACGAACGAAATGAAATTATGTGGAAGATTCGACTGGTGACCATGGCTCTAGCAACCCTCCTCGTCATCCACCACGACAGCCCTCCCTGTTACCTAAAAAAAAACATTAAGAATAGGTTGAGTATATAAATATATACCCTGTAGATGACTCCGACCCCCAGGGTCAAACATGAAAGCACACACAATCAAACGATACTCATGCTGACCATGTAAGACCTACTTATTTTCCTTACAGAGAGATGCACAGTCTCATAGAGAACCTCAAAGAAATATGTATGCAAAGATATACAATCTCATGGAGAATCCTCAATATAATATTCATGCAGAGAAATACATGCTCATGGAGGACCTCAATATCATAATACGCAGAGAAAAACATTCTCATGGAGGATCTCAATATAGTATTCACGCAGAGAAGCACATGCTCATGGAGGACCTCAATGTAAATAAATCCGATGCAAGTATAACATGCAACACACATAAACTCTATTATGCAAGGTCCCAACAACATCATACCGTCGATGCCCATGCATCCAGTTATAATATTCTCACTATACTCCTAGCATCCAAAATCCACATTTATGCTATGCCACTATATCCACTGTCCACACACACACAAAACAACACATCATGCTTAACAATAATATCACAACATGATCGAGTATCAACAATCACAAACATAAGCATGATAACAATAAACATCACGAACATCAAACAATTTATCTGACCTCAGCCCGAAAGTTATCCAAGAGTGAAACCACCTACCTTATACTGCAACAAACAACAAGTACTCCATAAGAAACCCGACAAACGATTATTTTATCACCTAAGGCACACCTCCACCCATTTTATCCTATTAGCCCTTTATTCAACACTATCTAACATGGAACAGGTAACTCAAGACTTGTAAGAAGCGAATACTACCTAGAGAGTCAGAACACATTATTGTCCAGGAAAATGACCCAATCGAAGCTGCCACGAGCCCATAGTGGCGGCCGCCGCTATTCCTTCATTCCGTCGCGCGTGGCAACTCACTCTACTCCGATCTTTGTTTTGCTTCTACCAACTGGTAGATCTCGACCTCGCGCTTCTTGCTGACCCTTCGTTTGCCAAAATCGCCTCTTTGAAAGACCGAGACAAAGGGAGAAACGTGGTTAAAATGGAAAAAATCTAGAAAACAAGAAGTTCGAGAACTTTGATGCCTTACATATTCTAATTACGGTACGATGAGGTGATAAGGAAGTCTTCCTCAAAATTTTAACTCAAACATAGCTAAGAAACTTGTGGAAAATAACAAAGAACGAATAAAAACACGTTGGCCATCGTCGTTGCCTGTCTCTGATTGGTGCAACTGCTGACTGCCGCTATCACCGTCTGTTTGCTGGACGTCAGTGGTAGGTGGTGGACGTGAAGAACCTTCGGGGAGAGGAAGAGGTTGGTCTGAGTGAGGAGAAAAAGAGAGAGAAATTTGATATGACCTTTTCTTTTTGGAATAGGGAAAGGGTTTGGGTGACTAGGTCCTTAGCTACATAATTATAGGTCTTCCCAAAATCTAAAATCTAGCCCTACTTCCACATAATTATGAGAATGCCATCCCTTTTAATTAATTTCCTTTTCCCAAAAGAAAATCACATCCTTAATTCAAACTTAAGTTAAGGAACTCTTACTTAATAACCACACCAAAATTTTAAAAGAATAAAATTCAACAATATATCAACCAAAATCATTAAAAGAAAAATAACAGAAGGTTACATAAATAGAAATGGTCTATCAATGATAGATTTCTATCTCTAATAGGCATAAAACTTGTCCGAAACGATACATGTCTATCAATGCTATCACTATTATGCATTTATCAGTGATATATGGAATTTCCATATTTGTCATATTTGCAAATTATTTTTCTATGTGACATATTTGCAAATATAGCAAACAAAGTTTGCCATCTATTATAATTTCCCAAGAATTTTTAGATGCATAGCCTATGCAAATTTCAAGTTGGCTAATAAAGTTAAGAAATGCTTGTTTTTGGGCTACCTCAAGATGTAAAAAGGTAATAGGCTGTTGTGCACCGAAAAATGTGAAAAAAATGCATCACAAGTCAAGATGTAACTTTGGATGAAACAAAAACAACTTTTAAATATGGCTTAGAAGAGAAAATAGATTCTTCAAGAAAAACAACCTTTGAAAGAGAATTGGATCTAGCAACAACCAGAACATCTACTACCTAATAATAGAATGAATATGTCATAAAAAGTGAGATTGAATCTACCAGAACATCTCTTGAGTTTGAATATCTTTAAGACTATAATCTAACTCATGATAAGCAAAGAAGGGAGATTTGGCCACCAGTTAGATATGTTGATGTCGATCTTGTGCATTATGCTTTGATTGTGGAAATGAATCAAGCAGATATTGAACCTTTTAACTTACACAAAAGTAGTGAACTCCAAAGATAGTGATAAGTCGAATGCAGTCGTGCAAGAGGAAAATGAATTCACTTTTAAAAAATGATACTTGGGAATTGGTTGATAGGCTCCTAAACTAGAAGTTAATTTGGTGCAAATGGATCGATCTTCAAACTTAAACAAGATGTTGATCCTGATAGAATGAACAATTCACCAAGTAGCAGAAGTCTTTGATTTCTAAACGATTTAGAAATCAGTCAATCGATTTGCATTGAATTTATATAGCATTAAACAATAAAATTGACATACCTAGTAGAATTTCAATTTCTCGTGTTTCCAGCAAATCGAATCTTCAAAAGACTATCTCAAAATCTCCAGAAGACCGTCTCTACAAGACCGTCTTTGCTATGACTCGAACAAAAGATTAAGGTTGGTGGGAACCTCTTTGAAAGAAACTAAATTGGAAAAATAAATTTTCTTAACGCCTTAAAAAATATTGCTAAGACATTGATGCTCAAAAGAATCTATTGATTTAGGCTTGACCCAAATTTATAGTGACTTAGGACAAAATCTCAGCATAATTCAAATTTATATTCTAACATCTTATATATCTAATTGAATTTAAATTATTTGAATATATATCTAATAAATCAAATCTCTTTTTTTTTAATAGTTTATACATTAAAATATATTTAAATTATCTTAATCTCATTCAAATAATTTATTTTACCATATCTTTTATACATTAAAATTGTATATTACTTTTCCCTTTAATTAATCTAATACATTAATCTATTTTTTTTTCTTTATCATTTAATGTATCTAATATATTAAATTTAAATTCAAACAATTTCAAATTTAATTTTTTTTTTTCAACATAATTGATTCATTAAATTTCTTGTGAGCTAGCAAGAGGACCTTATAGACCTACAGATTATAATCTCCAATGATATAAAACTTAATTAATTAAACTCATTAAGTAATTAGTTTTGATTCATAAATTAAGGGTCACTCCACTATAAACTCGGAGTTGCACCCTTATACCACTATAGAACAAGTTATGTCCATGCATAAAATTACTACATACAAGTCGACCCTTCACGAGTTGTTCATAATCATAGTTGGGCCAAATGTCTATTTTACCCCTTATAATTACATCTTATACTTTAAATACCATTGATTTTCTAATTAATAATATATTTATGATTCAACCACAAACTAAGTCCCTCTTGGGGCAATGGGAGAGGGCCTTATTGTTCAAGTCTCGAAATCAACATTTAAGGAAACTACTCATCTACTTATCATATATGGGAAGGAGTGAATTTTTCTTGAGAGATATTTTTTTAGCACCCTATTGGCCATGTCTTCAACATAGTAGGATTATTGAACCAGCTACAAAAGTCATTCTTACCCATGTAAATCAAAAGGCATGTCATCAGAAGGCAGAAGTTTATAATTCACTCAAGATTGAGATCAAGTCGCATATGATCATTCTGTGAAATAGTTATCTACTCTTTAATAGATGTATGGAGAAAGATCAAATATTTTGCGATTAAGTTTTAAAAAAATCATTGTATGTGATATCTCACTCGCATGTCTCCAAATGGACGATTTAGATCAAATCATTTGTAACATTTACAAAGTAAGTCGTATCGATAGTGTCACCAAGATAGGGAATCCAAATAGACTCTTTAGGTTACTTCTTGAACATAATTCTCTTGTAAGTCAACTAGATATTGTTCAAGATTATATTAGTAACCAAAGATTTTTATAAATTTTCTAATAAAAAATGAATTTAAAAATAATCAAATAAATATTTGATAAATAAGAAAATATAATTTATGAGGCTTTATGGCATAAATTCCAACAAATTCATCACAATCAATTCTAATCAAAGAAAAGCTGGTTGCAAAAGGTTTCAACCAAAGGGAAGGAGTGGATTATGGAGAAATATTTTCACTGATAGTAAGATACTCATCCATTTAGAACCTTGTTATGATTGGTAATTTCCTATAATTTGGAGTTGGAACATATGGATGTCAAAATTGTCGTTTGACATGGTGATCTATCATAAGTCATCACATGCAACACCTTATGGGATTTGTTGATAAAGAAAAAGAAGACTAGGTATGTTTACACAAGAAGTCTTTGAATGGTTTGAAGAAAGCTCCTAGACAATATGGTACTTAAAATATAACTCTTTCATGCTTTCTAGTAGCTTTACTAGGAGCAATCTAGACCATTGTGTATACTTCAAACTAACCAAGAACAAGCCATCAATTTATCTATTACTTTATGTAGAAGATATGTTATTGGCATGTCCTGACATTTTTAGATACAAGAACTCAAAGAAAAATACTTGGGAAAGATATCCAAGGGAGTATTTGAAATGAAAGAGTTAGGTGAAGCTAAGAAAATACTTGGGAAAGATATCAACAAGGATTGAAAATCTAGAAATTGATTCCTCTCCCAAGAAAAATACTCACTAAAGATGTTGGATATATTCAAAATCTTACACTGCAAGTCGGTTGACACTCCATTGGCCAACCATTTCAAATTGTCAATGAGCCAATCTCCTCAAACACCTAAAGGGAAGAAGGAAATGGAAAATGTTCCAAATGCAAACGTTGTAGGTAGGCTAACGTATCTTATGGTTTGTACCAAACTTGACTTGGCTCATGGACTCAACGTAGTTAGTAGATTCATGTCAAATCCAAGGAGACATAACTGGAACGTAGTGATATGGTTACTATGATATGTGAAAGGAATGACTTCTTATGGGTTACTATACTCAAATCTGATCATGAAAAATTAACCAGGTTTGTATGTGCTAATTATGCAGCAAATAAAGATAGTTGCTGGCCCTTGATTGGACTGGTTTTTACTCTTCTTGAAAGGCCATAAGCTTGAAGTTTTTTGTGCAACCAATAGTTTCTTTATCCATAACAAAATCAAAGTACATGGTAGGGACAAAAGTTTTTAAAGAGACAATTTGGTTACATGAGTTAATAAAGGAACTTGGGGAAAATTTGAATGATCAGTGTTGGGGTGAAAAACCCCCAAGACACCTGGACACCCCAAGAAATGCCACATGGTAAGGCGAAAGCAAGCCCACTTCGACAGGATAAAGCCACCCTGGACGATAATGCCCCCATCCGAGAGTGACGCAAGGCCCGACGTAATTGGAATACTTCTCCAATCAACCCCCATGCACCGCGGACCATGGAGGACGAAGCGAGATTATCTTTCCAAGATCCACCTCCACCCAAGTATAAATACCAATCGAAACAGGAGCAAAAGGTAAGGACTAAGATCTTGAACAAACTCCTTATTCACCTCTATTTGCTTGACTAACTTAAGCATCAAACTGTGGTTGTCACAACCCCACCTCACCTCGTCCTTCTCTTACAGGCCTGAGGTCATTTGTTGCTCAGTCCACATCATCCTCAAGAATTTTCGTGCATCAACATTTGACGACTTTGTGAGAATTTGAAAGATCAAGCCTATACAACGATAAGATGGCCAAATCCAATTCAAACCATTCAAATAGTGATAGATGTCGATTTCGGTCCAGCATTGAAAGGGCCTTTATTGTCTAGCCTAACCTAGTCAACTAGGAGGGGAGGGAGGGGTCAAGAACGCTAGTCAGCCGTAGCACAAATCCGGGCACTATAAGCCTTGGTTCAAGGTCATGCACAAACTATATACGCTATGTAGACCTAGGTCTAGACCTAGACCACTAATCTCCAGGCAGCCCAAACCCTTCCTCAAGGGACGAACTGCCAAGGTGCAACTGCACCTACCATGTGGGTGGGACCTAGGGCAACAAGCACCGCACCAACCCTCCCTTTGCTGAAAGGGAAATGCGAGCAGAGTCATGGGCAGACTCGCAAGTTTGACGAGCTCGGTCATGGACCCACTTGCAATCTGGTAGGGCCTAGCCTGAAGTGTGAGAAAAGCTAAAAACTAAGAGGTGCGAAGGTAGTGAGTTGTGTAGCCGCAGTCACTATACCAACACGGAAAGTAAATCGGGCTGGGAAGAAGCGAAAGAGAAAATTCACAATGAGATCAAGGGTTTACAAAAATACTCCATCCTAGAGAAGAACCTTGATGTCACTACGGCATGGCAGATTCGCAAGTCGGGGCGTGAGCCTTTCACTTCGAAAGTTATAAACGCTGAGATCCCAAAAAAATTTAAGGATCCCACAATGAAACCCTACGACAAAACTACAAACCTGGTTGAGCACATCGACACATATTGCGTGAAGATGCTGCTCTATAAGGTCTTTGACCCCATTAGATGTCGCACCTTCTCGGTAACCTTGATAGGGGCCCCACAGGCATGGCAATACAAGCTCTAACCAGACCTAATTTTGAACTTCCAAGAATTGTCCAAACTATTTGTTGCCAGTTCCTAGGGAGCAGCGAAGATAGACGCCCCCAGTCACTTAATGACCCAATACTAGACTGAGGAGGAGACACTGAGGCAGTTTGTCACCTAATTCAAACTAGAGGTGCTATGCGTAAGTGATTACTCAGACAAAGTAATCATCACTGCATTCATGGGTTGCTGCAAGCACCTAGAGATGCTACAATACATTACTATCCACAAGGCAAAGATGTTTGCAGAGGTACTCTCACACGTCAATGGCTTCATGACTATAGAGGATTTGCTTATCTCGAAAAAGATAACAACTACCTTGTCAGCCCGTTCTTCCTCTTACAAAGGGAGGGAGAAGACAGTCGATCTCGCCCCCTCATGACAGCGTGACACGCACAAGTACGAGCCACGAGATGAGAGGTGGGACGAGAGGCAGGATGAAAAACAATCAAACAGAGGGCCAAAGTTTGAAAAATACACCCCCACTACCATGCCCATCTCTGAAATTTATGCGATGGCTGAAGAGGTGGGTCTGTTCACCCCGCCATTAAAAATGAAGACCAGGTCACACAAATGGGATTGGTCAAAATACTATTGATTGCACAAAGACCATGGTCATGATATGCCAGAATGTTACGAGTTGAAAAAGTAGATCGAAACCCTCATCCAAAGAGGGTACTTGAAGAGGTGCGTAGCACAACGACAGGTAACTGACGCCTCCATGACTGTAGTAAAAGAGAGATCTTGATCACCCAAAGGAGGTTGCCTGCAGAAATACACACCATCTTCAGAGGCTGGTGAATGGGTCACTCCAGACAGAAAGGAAATCCCTAGCCTGAGAAGCAAGGCATGAGGTATGCCTCACCTTATCTCACTAGCCTTGGCTTCCCATTACTTTTGACGACAAGGATGCCAAAGGGTGCCATAGTCCACACAATGATGCCCTAGTTATCTAGGCTGACATCGATTAGATGAAAGTTTTTTGCGTCCTGGTCGATGGCGGTGCCTCCACCAATATACTCTTATACTCAACCTACACCAAGCTGGCTTGGCAGAAAGCCCAGCTGAAACCGAGCCCTACCCCCCTGGTCGACTTCTTAGGGTAATGAGTTACCCTCGAGGGTTGTGTTGAACTCCCCGTCAATCTCGGTGAAGGATCGACATAGGTGACCAAGGTGCTCGAGTTTATGGTCGTAGATGGTACTCAACCTACCATGTCATTTTAGGCTGACCTATGATTCATGCCTTCTGAGCTGTTTCTTTCACATTCCATCAGGTAATGAAGTTTTTGATGCCAAATGAGGTGAAAACAATTCGAGGCAAATAGCACGTCTCACGTGAGTGCTACATGTCAGCCTTGAAAGGCACTAACAACGTGCTTAATTGATTCTGCCACCCCTACCCCACTCGCCCGTGAGCCCGAACGGCAAACATGCCCAACCAAAGAGTTGGAGCTTGTGCCCCTGCTGACCTCTGATAAGCAAGTAAGCATCGACACAAAGCTAGGGGCCTAATAGAGGGAAAGGCTCATCAATTTTCTCGCAATAAGGTAGATGTTTTTGCATGGCCACACGAGGACATGCTGGAGATAGACCCCAGCACCATGGTGAAAGGTGTATCAACATACATGCGCAGC
>JAOANK020442553.1:0-13257 GCA_026257165.2 Telfairia occidentalis | reverse complement strand
GATTAATTGATCTTTGAATTACAAATTGTTAAATTACCACAACTATAAATAAATCTTCCAACAAAAAGTACATACAAACAACTCACACTTATTCTTTTAATCAATTGTCAAATAATTTGTTTATAAGATTACAAGAAAAGAAATTTAGTCTATTGATTATTGCCTTGTCGGTTGGACATTTTTATTCATCTTGTAACATCCCGTTATTTTTTTTAATTATTTTTATTGAATTTAGTTTGTTATTTTGTTGAATTTATTGTGGGTTTATTTGTGATTTAGTGTTATTATTAAAGAGGAAAAAATTAAGTTTTGTTGGTTGGAAATGAAAGGATTTTACCTTTTGAAAAAATGTAAAATTAAAGAAAATGGTAAACTCGTAAATAAGCGAACTAGGACTAGAGTTAGGGTTTTGGGAGAACCATATAAGTATGCTTGTTAAAGACCCTAGCGACCAAAACTCTTTTCCTATTCCAAAAAGAAAAGTTTTTTCCCTCTTTTTCCTTCTCCTCTTTCATGCAAAAAAGGATCCTCTTTCTATAAAATTTTCTTCCTCTCTCGTGCACCACCCACCACAAACAACCAGCAGTAGGCGGCGGCGGTGGTCGGAGAACGGCGAGGCGGCGGCCAAGTCATTTTCTCTGTCTTCTCGATTTTCCCTCTTTCCCCTCTCTATTTGAGTAGGTTTTTTACGAGCACCCTTCTTATCACCCTCTCGTACACTCTATAGAATAGTAAGATAATTGGAATTGTTGTTCTCAAGTTTTTTTGGGTTTTTCATTTTCTAATCATGTTTTTTCTCTTTTCCAACGGTTAAAAGATGCGTTTTCGGTGAAACGAAGGTTCTAAAAGTACCACGGGAACGAGATTTACACATTGGTGTAAGCATAATTGCGATCAGAGTAACGGTGAAGCACCACTAGAACATGCTGCCCGAGCACTGTCGCCATGCGTCGCCACAATCTGACACACGTACACCGGTCTTCAATCTTGCCTAACACCAAGAATCCTGTGTTGCCGACAACAAGCCAAACGAAGCCGTCATGTACCGGGAATCGCTCCTCAATGGTGGCGCATGTGTCTCACACGCCACCACTTCCAGCACTGTTCTACCACGCGTGAGGCCTCACTGCAACTCCATTTGATGTTCCACTTCCGTCAACACATAGATCCCGTCCTCGTGGTCCATTTTGACCATTCACCTCCCTAAAAATGCCTCTCTGGCCGGTGGAAAAAAAAAAGGAAAAAATCAAGTTTCAAAGGAGAAAAATCAAGAAAACATGAGAGAGAAACCCATAAATGTCTTATCATGCAGCTATTGGCGCGAATAGGTGGTGAAGAGGGCTTGCCGTAAAAATAAACCCAAATCGTGAAGAAGCTAGAGAAAGCCGAGAGAGAGATAAAAAATCGCTATCCCACCACCATTGCTCGTCTGGCCGCTGATGAAGAATATGGAGAGAGAGTGTGAGAGAGCTTGAAAGTGAATGGTGGAGGAGAGAGAGAGAGGGAGAATGACGTGAGGGAGAGAGAAAGAGGAAGGGGATAATTCTTTTAGAAAAAGATTTGGAGGCTAGGTTCACAACATGCAAATATATAGGGTTCACCACAAATCCTAACCCTAACCCACTTTGGGTTATTTACAAAAATTTCACGCCTATATTTATCTCTTTTTTCCATAAGATAAAATATGTCGTTTAAAAAAAAACAAACCTTAATTATTCTCCCATCAAATTAACACCAAATCATAATTATTTCCTATTTCAATTCGAAAATAACATACTTTAAATGGAATTAAAAAGCATGTGATGTTACAACTTACCCACCTTAAAAACTTTCGCCTTCGAAAGTCGCTACTTCTGAAACACTTCGTAATACTTGGTATTCATCTTCTCTTCTCGTTCCCAAGTCATTTCTTCTAACTAGTGATTTCTCCAAGGGACTTTCACCAAAGCTATCTTCCAGTTGCGAAACACATTCACCTCCCTGGCGACAATCTGACTAAGCTTCTCCTCATAGCTCAAGCTTTCATTAACATGTAGAGGCTCGTAATCTACCACATGCGATGAATCTGCTATGCACTTCCTCAGTAAAGAGACATGGAAACATTATGGACTGCCGAAAAGAAAAATGATAGAGCCAACTGATTGGCCACATGGCCGATCAGCTCTAATATCTCAAATGACCCAATGAAATGTGGGCTACACTTCCCTATTGGCCAAACCTTAAGACCTCCTTTTAGCCACTTATAAAAACAAATGCTCGCCTATAGTAAACTTCAAACCCCTCGCCTCGTGTCTGTATAGCTCTTCTACTTGCTCTGGGCTGTTAGCATCCTTGCGCTAATATTATTTATGGACTCTTTAGTAACCTGTACCAACTCAGGTCCCAACAACTTATGTTCACCAATCTCTTCCCAGCATACTAGCGACCTACACTTTTTCCCATAAAGGGCCTCAAATGGAGACATATCGATGGTCACTTGATAATTGTTGTAAGCGAACTCCATTAGATGCAGATGAGAGTCCACCTGCTAGTAAAGTCCAAAACACAAGTCTGCAGTATATCCTCTAGAGTCTGATTCAGGCGCTAGGTCTAGCTATCTGTCTGTGGATAAAAAGCTGTACTAAAATCTATTCGGGTACCCATCTTCTTCTGCAAACTCTGCCAGAAGGTGGACGTAAAATGAGGATCTATATCAAAGACAATAGAGATGGGTATTCCGTGTAACCTGATGATCTTCTCCATGTATAACTGTGCCCATCTCTCCTTAGAGTAAGTAGACTTCCTAGAAAGGAAGTGTGCAAACTTGATGAGCCTATCAATGATAACTCAGATCACTGTATACCCTTTCGCTGTCCTAGACAACCCCATAATGAAATCCATAGAGACATGCTTCCACTTCTACTTTGGTATGAACAAGGGTTGCAATAGTCCTGCTGATCTCTGTCTCAGTATCTTCACTTGTTGGTCGACCAAACACTTGCTTACAAACTCTACCACACCCCTCTTCATGTTAGGCCACCAATAACATTGTTTCAAATTCTGATACATCTTTGTGCTGCCAGGGTGTATCCTAAATAGTGAACTGTGGGTTTCGGTCAACAACTCACTCTTAAGCACTTCATCCTAAAGTACGCATAGACGTCCTTGAAACAAAAGTCTAAAATTCGATGACACTGAGAATTCCTCTATCTAACACATCCTTCATTGTGCGAACTTTCCAATCATGTCAGGTTCTTCATGGTGCGCATCAATGATCCTCTGATGCAAACTCGAGGTAACCGACATTTGTGACAGTTGAGCAATAACCTCACCAATCATCACTGTTATTTCCATTCTCCTTAACTCTTGATGAATCTGAGTCTGCATGGTAACCAAAGCTTATGTATGCCCTATCTTTCTACTGAGGGCATCGACCACCACATTTGCCTTATCCGGGTGGTACAGGATCTTGTAGTCATAGTCTTTTACTAGCTCCAGCCACCTTTGCTGTTTCATGTTTAGCTCCTTCTAAGTAAAGAAGTGCTTCAAACACTGGTGGTCCGTAAAGATCTAGATCTTCTC
Organism: Telfairia occidentalis; assembly: GCA_026257165.2. Lineage (NCBI taxonomy): Eukaryota > Viridiplantae > Streptophyta > Magnoliopsida > Cucurbitales > Cucurbitaceae > Telfairia > Telfairia occidentalis. Next base: position 9,696 of record JAOANK020442553.1, on the reverse strand, counting down.
TCGTTACAAATAATGCTTCCAGATCTTAGGGAAAACACCACCAGCGCTAGCTTCAGGTCATGCGTCGAATAGTTACGCTCATAATCTTTCAGCTGGCGAGAGGCATATGCTATAACCTTGCAACGCTGCATCAACACACACCTCAGTCCTTTCTTGGAGGCATCGCTATACACAATGAAGTCTCATTTTCCTTCTGGCACCATGAGTACTGGTATCATAACCAACTGATAGGTTGTAAATTTAGTCATTTCTTGTGTTGAATTCCTTTATATTGTAAATATATTTCGTGCTAAATTATGAGAATTATGATTAATTTAATTTTTGTGATGAAGTACTAGGAATTTGACAGAATTCAAGATTAAAGCTCGTTTTTTTTAGAAGGAGGTCTATATAAAAGACTTTTTGCAATAAGGCGTGACCATATCCTACAATTTGGGAAGAACAAAACTTTTTTTATGGGAGAAAAATAAGATATTTTAGATATTATTTGGGAGTCAAAATTTGTTGGAATTCTCCACCCTTTTTGTGGAACCTCACCCTTAGTCAAATTTCTTTTTCTTTTTATTTTGAAAATTTATTTGGGTAGTTAGACTATTTTTAGTTTCTTTTTGGCCTATAAAAGGAAGGCTTTGGCATTGTAGAAAGAGACAAAAAAAAGCGAGAGTAAACATTTTGAGTTACTTGGCGCTTTCTCCTTTCGATCAAATCTCGATCTTAGTCACTATGAGTGGCTAATTTCTTGTTTCTAATTCAAGGGTGAGCTGATTCCAATTTCAATTTTAAATTTTGTGAGGCTTTAATTCCTCTTTAGAATTTTCTTCAATTTTGAGAATTCTTTATTTCATGTTCTTATTTCCTTTCTTGAAAGATTGTTATTAATTAAATTGACACCTTAATTTAATTTCAATTTTTCAATTGCTATCCATAAATTTGTGAGCCTAGCCATTACAAATGATTGAAATTAAATTAGTAAAGAGTTGGCTTATGTGTGCGTAAATGTGGCTATTCCTTTTAAAATAGCTTGCATAATAGACTCTAGGGAATTAAAGAAATAAAATTGATGAAATTGCAGCTATCTAAATTGCTTAATTTTGGCTTAGTCATGTTAATGTGTTTAATGCTATCTTTCGATTGATATTGAGCGATATCGTGCCCAATTAATTTATTGATAGAATTGATTGGGATGCTGGGTTTGAGTTAATGAATTTAGAAAAATTTACCCTTGTCACGCTATCGTGTATAGTAGACTAAGTTATTTGGATTGAAAATTATTATTTAAGCCTATGATCAAATTACAATTGGATGAAAAATTCACCTTTGGATTGGATATTCGGTAAGATATACTCTCATTAATTTAAATTATTCTTTTCTTTTATTACTTCGTTTAATTTAGTTTAATTCTCAAACTTACAACCCCCCCTTCCCTCTTTACTTTTATTGATTAGCATTGTGATATTAATCCTCAGTTCTTTTGGGAATTGAGTCAATTCCACTATTTTTACAAATTAGTTTGAAATAATCAATATTTTATTCGAAGGGCTTCTGGAGCTCCTGGAAACTTGCTTCACATTCGTCGGTCCACACAAACCGATTGCCTTTCCGTGTCAACTGAGTCAGCGATGAGGCTATGCTAGAAAAGTCCTATACAAAGCGACGACAATAACTAGCCAAGCCCAAGAAACTTTGCACCTCACTAACAATCATCGGACGAGACCACTCGATCATTGCCTCTACCTTCGCCGAGTCCACTGAGACACCATCTTTGAACACTACGTGCCCCAAAGAGGGCACCCGATGTAGCCAAAACTCACACTTGGAGAATTTGACATATAACTTGTTAGCCGTCAAATTCGTCAGGACCTTTCTGAGGTGCTCATCCTCCTTCTCTTTTGTCTTTGACTAGACTAGGATGTAATTTATGAATATGATTACAAAGGTGTCGAGAAACTCCTTGAACACCTCATTCATCAACTCTATGAATATTGCTAGTGCATTCGTTAGTCCAAATGACATGACCAGGCCGAACTCGTAATGTCCATACCTAGAGCTGAATATCGTCTTTAGGATGTCCTCGTCCCTGATCCTCAACTAATGATATTCTGACTGCAGATCGATCTTGGAGAAAATGGCTGCTCTTTGTAATTGATCAAAAAGGTCGTCGATTCGCGGCAAATGATACTTATTCCTAACTGTTGATAACTCTCCAAAAGAGAGTTAGTAGGAGTCTTTTAGGCTAGATTTCATCTCCTTATTGGAGTAATTTTCTTTTGATTTAGGGAATGATTGCTTGAATTAAACTTGTTTTGCATATGAGACTTTTGAAAACCTTCATTTTGTTGCATCATTCTATTTATGACAACATTCGAAGAGAATTGGAGGAATTTATGCTTAAGTACCACTAATTTTGGATATTTTTTCACCAGATAGATGATAAAGTATTACTTTGGTAGAATTATTGATCGAGCATTTCTAAAGCAAAATGAACACAGAGGATCTATATGAAAATAATAGAATTTTGAAATATGTTTTATTTTACGAATTTAATCAACTATTGAATGCGTGCCACGTGAGCTATTTGATCTAATAGATTCCCTAATCACAATGGAAGACTTATAAATAGAAAAGGTGGCTACCAAAGCGGAGAGTTCCCTTTTGGGAGAGTTTTATTTTTGAGTTTAACTAGAGAATTATTCATTCGAAGAGATTTCTGCAATCATTGCTGCATTTCATTGAATTCCCATAGAGAAGGGCTTGTAAAGAGAAGAAATTCCATTTAAGGCTGGAGTAGAAAAGACGATTCTTGCAACTGTGTTCGTAGAGCAACCAAATTCTGCAATTCCTTAGAGTTTTCTTTCATTATGAATGCATTTACTATTTCGTTTATTTGTTGGTGTCTTTTATACATTGTAGCATGAACTAATTACCTCCAGGTGAGGATTAAGAGAAATGTTATTGAGCTGATTTAGAATCGAAGTAAAGCTTTGGGAATTGAATTTTTTAAGAGTGTTCTTTAGTTTTAAATTTTTATGTCTGTCTGGCCATTACACATGAGTATCTTTTCTAAGTTATGGGAGAAAATAGGAGGAGTAGATTGCTTTTAAAACACATGCACCTCTAGATTAGATTAACTACTAGATAATGAAGAGATTAGAAATAATCATTCACCTAATGCACAAAAACAACATGTTTAATTCATATAGGTTAATGAGAGTTAACTTAAGATAATTTAGAGATCTGGGAGGATTATGAGACTATTGTTGTGTGATTCGATTATGCAATTCTTTTTCTTTAGCATTTTGTTTTAGGAAAAATATAATTATACCTTAGTCCGAACCTATTGATTCTCATCGTTACAACTGCAAAAACATTCTTTTTATTCTGTCATTTAATTTAGTCCAACATTAGTTATAAAAAGTCACCAAACATTTGTCTTTGTTATTCTTTGAATTCACTAAGAGATTAAGTTAGAATAATTCAAAATCTACTAGTAATCCCTATGGACACAATATAAATACTTATCACTTGCTGCTAACTGTGTACACTTGCACATCGTTTTATGGATTCTTATTGCAAATTTGAGCCTCCCAATTACAAGAAACAACTGTCACCTTGTTTAGCTCCCGGTAGTCAATGCATAGCCGCATGGACCCATCCTTCTTTTTTACGACTAGCACTAGTGTTCCCTGAGGCAAAACGTTGGGGCGTATGAACCGCTTCTCTAATAGTTCTTGTATTTGAGCTTTTAACTCTTTTAGTTCGGTTGGGCTGATTCTATAAAAAGCCTTTAAGATGGGAATTGTCCTTGGTTCCAGCTCAATATTGAGATCTACCTCCCAGACTAGTGCCAACCCTGAAAGATCATCTGGGAAGACATCCACGAACTTTTACACAACGGGCACCGAATCCACTAAAACCTTTGTACGCCCGGTGTCAATCACGCTAGTAAGCAACTCATGCCTTTAGTGCGAAGATGATCCTCAATACAACTCCAGCCTACAATCTCTTAAATGTGAAGCTTGTCTCAAAAGATGGGTTGAAGATCACCTCCTTATGAAAACAATTAATGATCGCATAGTCTATAGCCATCCAGTCAATGCTCAAAATGACATCGAAGTCAATCATGTCTAATACCATAAAGTTTACATCTAATTGGTGATATGATCCCAACACTTTACAATCTTTAACATGTTCAAATAGCTAATAACACCATCCCTTTTAAGATGAAGACTGACATTACGAAGCTTAAGGGTTTAAGTTCTAGCCTAGCCTATTTTACAAAACAAGCAAAAATAAAAGAGTGCGAGGAACGTGAATCAAATAACACGTGTGTAATGATCCAAAATAAGCAAAGTACTTGTCACCACTAAGTTAGAGTTGTCGACTTCCTAGTGTGTGGTAGAGAATACCATGTCTTGCTGACGGCTACTCTGGCCCAGACTAATAACCTGACTTGAACCCCTCATAGCATTCTTCAAGAAATTCATGGCTATATGGACCTCGTAGTGGCACTTAACGCAGACTTTGTTGCCAGTCATGCAACACCCCCAGTGTTGTTTTCAACAATTCTTGCACACTGGCCGGTCTCAATTCGTGCCTTTCTACCCACCGATCTACTGCCCTTGGCCCTGGGTTAGGTCTGGCAGTGGGCATCATCACATCAAATTTTCTCTTTTGTTTCGAGCTGGACCTTGATGCCAAAGGCGTTTGTGAACCGCTAGTCCTAGGTGCCACTTGTGTCTATCCTTCGGCCAGCTTTGAGTTGATCAACGAAGCCACTCGCAAGGGCGTAGCGTAATCTTGTGATGACAATGTAGTCACCACACCTCAAACCCCGTTCTTGAGGCCCATGATAAAACGTTTCGCCCTTTTGGCCTCGATGTCTACTGACTCAAGAGGGAAGCAAGACAGCCCGGTAAACTCACGTTTATACTCTTCCACCAATCAAATGCTCTATTTTAGGTTTAAAGACTCGGACTACTTCACAAAATGTGCGACGGCTAGGTAATAATATTATCTAAAAATGATTGCTTAAACTACTACTACGTGATCGGCCCTACTGTAACTATAGGAAAATTACTCGGACCAGATCCCAAACCTGACACAGCGGAAGTGGGCGCATTAATTAGAATTGGCCAATCTAGTGATGTACTTTTAATTGAAAGGATTTGACCCAAAAAAAAGGCAGATTTCAAAAAACTTACCTTTGGGATGACAAAGGTGGGAAAAGAAAACATGAAGTCGAGACTCCACATGATCTTCCGATCTATCCTCAATGTGCTAAGAACTGATGTATGGGCACCTTTGGGAGAACTCCAAAGAAAACATATTTTCTTTATTAGTGGCTCTTGGGAGAAGAGGGAGACAATGACATACTTGGGGTTTGACCCTAAGTTTCCTTACATAGGGACAAAACCCTAAGGGCTTTTAAATTCTCTAATTTAATTGTGAAAATTAAAACATCTTTTAATTTTCATAATTAAATGTTTAGCTCGCATCTCATGGGTTTGGGTTCATGGACTCTTCTATGGACCCTTACACGAAGCCATTGGACTTCCAAAATCCAATGGGCTCCTATAGTTGGGCCTAAAGTTGGTCTAGCTATCCAATTGGACTTTCAAAGTTCAATTGACGAATTTCTAATTAATTAATAATAAATTTAATTTATTATTAAACCAAATTAAATAATCTCAATTTGTAATCAATCAATAATAAATTTAATTTATTATTACTATTCAAATTAAATAATTTAATTAAAATTCAATAATCTCTATTATTTAATTTTCTCTCAATCAAGTATTCGTTGCAGAGGTAACAAGCTAACAAGGGGACTTTGGGACGTACCTTTGAGCTCCAATGGTTAAGATAAGTTATTTGAACTCTTCCACTAGCCAACCCCACCATTAACCCAAGCTAACTCCATTATAGATCTAAGGTTGCACTCTCGCACTATAGATGACTGATGTCCACGAATATAACCATAATAGCTTATTTGATTCTTCACAAAGTGATTCATGGATCCAGCTGGACGAAATTACTGCCTTTCCCCTAGTGCCACTTCTTTTTTCTTAAGTACCACTACTTCTCTAATGGATAACATTCCATGAATCTCATCATGAAAAAATCCTTCTTGGGGTATGAAGAAGGCCGGTACTCTGTTATCAAGTTCTGAACCAACACATTAAGAGAATCACTTATATACACACTCAATATGAAGAAGTGCACTATGCACTTTCCACTGTTGAGTGTTTGTGAATTTCATCTCGTGCAAGAATGTTCCTAGCTTCCCAATTGAATATGTTAACAAGACACTAGACTTATTGTGCAAATAAATAAGTTACTCTCACCATGCTGCTTGTTGCATGTGCGCGATGAGGCTCAAATTTGCAATAAAAATCACACAAAGCAATGTGCAAGTGGTGAGTATTTATATCGTCTCCACAGGGATTAGTGGTAGATTTTGAACTATTCTAACTTAATTTTTTAGCAAATTTAGTGAGTAACAAACATAATTATTTTGTGAGTTTTTATAACTAATGTTGGACTAAATTAAATTACAGAATAAAGAGAATGTTGATGCATATGTAACGATGAGAATGAATGAGTTTAGATTAAGGTATATGATGTTTTCCTTTAAATAGAATGCTAAAGCAAAAGAATTGCATAATCGAATCACACAACGAAATTCTTGGAATCCTTCTAGATCGCCCAATTATCTTAAGTTAATTTTCATTAACCTATATGAGCTCAACCTATTGTTTTTGTGCATTAAGTGAATGATTATCCCTAACTTTCTCACTTAGCACGTGCTAACGTAATCTAGAGACTAATTTGTTTAAAAAGAAATCTACTCCTCGTATTTTCTCCCGAAACATAGGGAAGGTATTCATGTGTGTTGACCAGGCAAATATAAACATTAAACAATAAATAACGGTCCTAAAATAATTCAATTCGACAAACTTTACTTCAAATCCTAAATCAGTTCAACAACATCTCCCTTATTCCTCACCCAAAGGTGATTAGTTCATGCTACAACGAATAAAAGACAACAACAAATAAGCAAAAGCAGTGAATGAGTTCATAATGAAGGAAAAATCAACGGAACTACAGAAATCAGTTGCTCCATGAAAACAGTTGCAAAAAACGCTTCTTCTGCTTCAGACTTAATGAAGTTACTGCCTTTTATAAGCTCTACTCTACGGGAATTGAAAGAACATCAGCAACAACACTTCAAAAATTTGCAGAAGAAGAAGTCTTGAGCTAAAAGCTAAACTTTAAAAATAAGCTTCAAAAAATCGAACTCTAGGACTTCTTTCTTTTGACGCCTCCTCTTCTATTTATAGGCTTTCTATTGTGATTAAGAAACCTATTAGGTCAAATCGCCCACGTGGCTTGCATCCAAGGATTAATTCAGTAAAAGAAAACTTTGTTTCCATAATTTGAATTTTTGTTATTTTCGCGCGGAGATCTGTGCCCATTTTGCTCCAGAAATGATCGATCAATAATTCTGCTAAAATAATGCTTCATCATTTGCCTGTAAAACAAAATATCCAGAATCAGTAATAATCAACCCTAAATTTCTTCTATTTCATTCAAATGCTGGCATAAATAGAATGATGCAACATTATAAAGGTCTTGTTGGGTATAAAGTATGTCCTAGAATACATGTCTCATTGGTTTTAGTGCAAGTGGGAGATTGTTGAGAATTATGCCCTAAAGGCTCGTAACTTGTATAATATTTTTTATAAAATATATTTTTTATATGTAATATTTATTATCTATTTTATGAAAATTCTAGGTTACTAATGTAATCTTGAACAATATGTAGTTGATATACAAGAGAATCATGTTCAAGAAGTAACCTAAAAAGTCTATAGTATATGGATAAGGTTGGGTGACTTACCTTGGCGATATTGATTTCAAGTTTGAAAAATCTTATAACATCTTTATGTAAGAGCATGCATGCTAGTGGCGACCCTAGGTGGTCTAAGTGTAAAAGTCGGGTCGTTACAGTCACCAAAACTACCTCAGTCTTGCTAGAACCTTCCTAGACAGAGTTTACTTATAGTCAAAATTTATTTTTCATTAATCTTTAATTAACCATTAATTATTTGATTAATAAACCTAAGTGAATTATTAAGCCACGTTTTTAATCCTATTAAAAACTAATTTAATTATGAAAAGTGTAACGTCCTGTTATTTGAACTGGTTATTAATGGACGTTATTTTTTAGATTTATTAAGTGATTAAGAATTAATTGTACTAATTAGATGAATTTTTGGAATTAAGAATTAATTGATTTTATTTAGAGAGGATTAGGAAAATATTATGAAATTTATTAAAGTTTTTATTTGGATAAAATGAGAGATAAAAGAAGATAAAATAAGGAAAATTTTATCTTTTAGGAAAAGATTATGGAAATTATTTGAGTTTTATTTTGGATAAGATAAGAGAGAAAATAAGATAAAATAAGAAGGATTTTATCTTTAGAAAAACGAGAGTAGTAAAAGATAATGACCTTTTTGAATTTATACCAAATTGGAATATGATTAGGATTTATGGAAAACCCTATAAATATACATGTTATGAAACCATAACTACCAACTCTTTTCTTTTCAATAGAAATTTTCCTCTCCTCTTTTCCCTCTCCCTTTCACGTCAACCTCTTCCTCTTCCTCTTCCTCTTCCATTCATCTCTCATGGATTCACTCTCTCTTCCCATCGACGACGGCGCGTGGGCAGTAACAGCAATGGTTCCAAACAGTAAGCTGAGAAATTGTTGAGGAACGTAGATCAAGCTAGTAAGAATTAATTTAGGATTATTTAGAAAGCCAAGGTAAGTGACTCCGCTCACGGAGAAGCCTTCGGGCTGGGATAGAAAAAAATTATATAATAATTGCCTTGTTAAAGTATCTGACTATGTATATGTGTTGTATGTTGAGCATGCTTGTATGATCTTATATTCTTGTTGTCTATCGAATTACTAGATTGAATGTCATGATATGTATAAGCATGTTGACTGTTACAGGCATCAACTCATGAATATGTTGGGTGCCTTAGATGTTGGAAGATTTCATGAATAGAACTTGTGTTCAATATGATTGATAAGTTAGTTAGAACCTATGCATGGACTGTTGCGTGTTGTACAAATTGAAATGATGAGTGACAACCTCCCCCGATTTAAAGGGTCGGTGTTGAGGGGGGGCCCCAGCTAGACTGATTGAGCATCATCCATCATTAGATAGTAGTAGGGCCCCTTGAGAAGTCTCACACTAGTACTTTAGAGGTGGCATTTGAAAGGGAGAGGGTGCTGTCACTGAGAGGAATTTTAAATGACATGTCATAATGAATTGGCTACCAGCGTAGACTGAATAATGAATTGGCTTCTAGCCTAGACTGAATAATGAATTGGCTAGTAGCCCCGACTAAAAACGTTAAAAATAGGTCTCGCATGAGCATTGCATGATTGTGTGTGTTTGCATGTCCAACCGTTGGTTGGGTTACTTACTAGGTATGTATTTTACATACTCAACCTTTTCTTTAACTTTTTTTCAGGTAATGACAAGGACGTATTGGATGGTTGATGTGAAGGAATCAAATTCCCAGCGGAAGCGATTTAACACTTAATGCATTCAAGAGTGAATTGGAAGAACATACATTTTGAAAAACGTAAAATACAGAGAATAAGAATTTACCTTT
>JAOANK020442452.1:0-26109 GCA_026257165.2 Telfairia occidentalis | reverse complement strand
TATTTCTAAGTTTTTCTTGCAATTCTTGTGATAGATTGCAACCGAGCCATTCAATCAAGCCTTGATCAAGTTTGGTTCTGGAGTGACTCAATTTAGAACAAGATTTCCAAATCTTGCTTCTAGATCTTTGATCTTAAGAGGTAATCTAATTCTATCCTTGTCTCTTGGTTGATATTAGTTTAGCATAAGGAGGTGTTAATTTCATTGATTCAAGGGTTCTTGCTGCAACAAAAGCTTGGATCTTTGGGCTGAGAGTTAGGATTGCCTTATCAGAAACCCCCTGCTGTTGAAATGAAATTCTTGCCCGACCATCTTAGATATGCATATCTAGGTGAATCCTATATATTTCTTGTAATTATTTCGAATGATCTGACTAAAGTAGAGGAGGATAGATTGTCAGTGGTCTTGCATGCTCATAAATGTGCTATAAGTCCTTCCATAGTCATGCATAAGATTCTCATGGAGGACTTATTGAGGCCATCTATTGAGCATCAAAGGAGGTTAAGCCCTATTATGAAAGAGGTAGTTAAGGTTAAGGTGCTTAAATTGTTGAATGCAGGGATCATTTATGTTATTTCAGATAGTGCATGGGTAAGTCTTGTTCAGGTAGTGCCTAAGAAGGAGGGATGACTGTTTTAAAAAATGAGCATGATGGGTGTATCCCCACTAGAATCGTAATAGGGTGGTGTGTTTGTATTGATTTTTGAAAGTTGAATAAAGCTACTAGGAAAGATCATTTTTCACTTCAATTTATCGATCAAATGCTTGATAGACTTGCTAGATATCCCTATTACTATTTCCTCAATGGATTTTCAGGTTATAACCAAATTGCTATCCCACTGAAGGACCAGAAGAAGACCACATTCATGTGTCCCTACTAGACATATGCTCTCAGAAGAATGCCCTTCGAATTGTGCAATGCACCAGTGACTTTTCAGTGGTGCATGACGGCGATCTTCCATGACTTTATCGACGATATCATGGAGGTATTCTTGGGAGACTTCTCGGTATTTGGCTCTACTTTTGAAATTTGCTTAGCTAACCTTTTTCCTGTTTTTGCAGCACTGCTAGGACACCAACTTTGTCCTCAACTGGGAGAAATGCCAGTTTGCGGTTAAGGAAGGGATTGTCCTGGGCCATACGGTTTCAGCGAGAGGTTTGGAGATAGACCGAGCCAAGATTTCAGTGATCGAGCAGTTGTCACCTCCTTGGAACGTGAAGAAAGTCTGAAGTTTCTTAGGGCATGTGGGGTTTTATCGTTGCTTCATTAAGGATTTTTTGAAAATCACTAAGCCCTCTATAATTTATTGGACAAAGATTCTGTATTTTTATTTGATGATGTATGCTTAAATGCATTTTATGTTTTGAAGGAAAAATTGACTTCTACTTCCATAATTGTTGTGCCTAATTGGAATGAGCCCTCTGAATTGATGTGTGATGCAAGTGACTTTGTATTAGGTGTTGTTCTAGGACAGAGACGTTATAAGTTATTTAAGGCTATATACTATTCTAGAACTCTTGATAGTACTATGATAGTTCTTTTTCCTGTTTTGGAATGACCCACTTTTATTCAAATTTTGTGCTGACCATGTTATCAAGCGATGTGTGCCCATTGGGGAGTGTGCACAAATCATAGCCCAGTGTCACTCCTCACTGTGTGGAAGCCACTTTGGCCCGTCCCGTACAGCTGCCAAGGTATTACAATGTGGTTTCTTTTGACCCTCACTCTTTAAAGGCTATTATACTTTTGTGAGATTGTGCAATCGGTGCCAACGTACAAGTATGGATTTTGGGGTATGGATTTTATGGGACCTTTTCCTCCTTCTGATGGTCATGTCTATATCCTAGTTGTTGTAGACTATGTGTCTAAATGGGTAGAGGCAATGGCCACAAGAAAGAATGATGCATGTGTGGTTTTAAAATTTTTGCATAAAAACATTTTCACACGTTTTGGCACAGCACGAACATTAATTAGTGATGAGGGGTCGCACTTTTGCAATAAGATGTTTGAGTCTCTGTTAGCTAAGTATGGGGTTAGGCATAGAGTGTCTTTGGCATATCATCCCCAAACTAATGGACTAGCTGAAATTTCTAACAGGGAGATCAAACGGATTCTTGAGAAGACTGTCAAGACGAGCAAAAAGGGTTGGTCCTTTTAAGCTGGACGATGCTCTTTAGGCATATCGAACTGCGTTCAGAACACCAATTGGCACTTCACTGTACAATCTATTGTTTGGTAAGACGTGTCACCTCCAAGTAGAGGTTGAGCATCGAGCTTATTGGGCCATTAAGAAGATGAACCTAGACACTCCAGAACGCGAGTGAGCATAGATTGCTGGAGTTGAACGAGCTCGAGGAGTTCATGAGCGGAGCATATGAGAATGCTAAGTTGTATAAGGAGCAGACTGTGAAATGGCACGATTAGTGCATACTTCACAGGTCTTTACTCCCTACTTAAAAGGTTTTATTGTTTAACTCACGTTTGTGTTTATTTCTAGGGAAACTTAAGTCTCGTTGGTCAGGCCCCTTCATAATCAAGGAAGTATTCGCTTATGGAGCCGTCAAGCTTCAATCTAGGGATGGATCGACCTTCAACATGAACGGGCAGCGAGTGAAGCCCTATCATGGAGATGAGGAGCGAAAGTTGGAGGACATTTTTCTAAATGAGTTCCCTTGAGATGAGAATTGGTCTAGCTAGAGACGTTAAACCAAGCACTTCTTGGGTGGAAACCCAAACATTTTTGTTTTCTGCTTTGTTAATTTAGTATTGATAGTTTTTGTTTGCCATGATCGCATGAATTTTGCACATATTTTTCCTCTTTTTTAGGAGCCATAGCACGATCGTACTTAGTCCATGAGCCTGTCGCATAGTGAACCTTCTTATACTCCAGGCCAGTACTAATTCTTTTTCTTGCTTTGTCTTGTTTTGTTCATACATTGAGGATAATGCATGTTCTTAAGTTTTGGGTGGGAGGTGTCCTGAGTACTATGTGCTGATAGGCTAGTTTTTATTCTGTGCTGCACTCCAAAAAACTGTGGACGCTTTGTGGTGACTTGATGATGTCTAGACGAAATTGTGGACAAATTTTTTTCGATTTGACTTGTTGCTGTGATTTATTGTTCGCCTGACTGTGTGCCTTAATGTCAAACTTTTAATTCTTGCACGCTGAAGACTATGAGTTTCTGTGATTATTCATGACATGTATGTGGGTTGAAATAGGGAGATTAGTAAGCATACTTCTGATATGGGTTATGTCTGAAATCCTTCTTTGAATTTCTTGTTTTCTGAGCACGAAGTCCCCTATTTTGAGTTGTGAAAGCTTAGGGTGTTGTTAAAAAGATTGAGCTTAGGATGCTTTAAAATGGGCTGGTGATTGCAGAGTGAGCTTCTAAGTTAAGTGCCTTTTCAAAAAAAAAAAATGTTGTGCTTAATAAAGTGTCTAAGGAGGTCTCTTCGCCTTTTCAGTTGTGCCTAAAAGCACTAATGGAGAGTGAGTGATGTCCTTGGATAGATAGGCTACTCGTAGTTGGATACTTAGCGCCTAAAAAGTGGGAGTAAGCCAGAACGAAGGTAGCACGTTTGATTAGGCTCCTTTTTTAGCAAACAAGAAGAGATTGTTGTATTGCTCGTAGTTGGATACTCAACGCCTAGGAAGCGGGGGTAAGCTAGAACGAAGTTGATACAACCTTTCCTTCCAGCAAAAACAAAAAGAAAATGAAAATGAAAAGAAAAGAATAAAAATGATTGAAAAAGAAATAGAAAAAGGAGAAGCAAGAAAGAAAGAAAAAGCTCACTAAAACTAGAAGTACTCACTTGAGATTAACTTAGTTTCAAAGTAGGGGCATCTTAGGTAAGATTTCATTAAAAGCATCTCGGGCTTGTAGGAACTCAAATGGGATCGATTTTCACACACACACACACACACACACAACGAAGGATAAGATTTGGCCTTCAACTCTCTTGCTGATAGAATGTGCTAGAACATTTCTATGATTGTGCTCATTACGTGTCGCTAAGCAATGAGTTAGAAGTCTTAATCATGCAAGCATTGGATTTCTACTTTTTTTTTATTTTATTTTTGTTCGGGCCTAGCAAAACTCTAAGTTTGGGGTAGTTGATAGCACTCTAAAAAGTGCTATTTTAGTGCCTGAATTATAGACATGTTTTCATATGTACTTTGATGCATTTGTTGATAAAATTGTAGGAACCTAGTGTTAAGAATTGAAAATAAAGATTCGAGCTAGTTCGAGATGAAAATCGGGCCGAAGATGATCTAAAACAACCAAGAAATGAAGAAACGGGACCCAAATGAGTGCAGACCCGAGAGGTAGCGTTGAGACACCATCATTTAGTGTTGAGACACCCAAAATCTGCTCAATGTCGGCCTCAACGTTGTGCCTCACGTGCGCGCCCGCCTCCATGCATGTGCAGCGTTAAGACATCGCTCCCATATGACCACGTGCCCAAAACGCACGTTTTGGGTAAGTTGTTCGAACCAGCATCGCAATGCTGCCTTTTAGCGTCTCGACGCTAGCAGTAGACAGTATATAAACGTTATTTTGCGATTAGGGATGGGGAGAGAACGATTTTTGGTGCAAAATTCGAGGGTGTTCGACGAAAATCAATGAGGGTCATTGTTCTAGAAGGTCAGGGAGGTTTCGAGATGCTCGAGATTTGATTCTTCACCTCGAGAAGTGTGCCCGCATGGAAACTATGTAAAATTCACTCATGAGTCTTCTCTTCCCTTTCATTTCCAGTTTCCTAATGGTTCTGTTGGATTTTTTGGGCTGATTTCATAATGTATAGCAGCTGATTAGTTGAGTTTTAGGGTGTTGAGATTTTAAAGACCCGTTAAATGTGTTGATTCATTATTGAATGCATTGATTTTTCTGCTTGCCTTTCAATTTCCAACTTTAATTACCTCGCAATTAAGTGGCCATTAATTGTTGAGTGCTAGCATTTATTATCTTGCTCGAGAGAGAGAGTGATAAATTAAGCAGTGAAATTTGAACACAAATTCTTGTATGCACGAGAGTGATAGGAGAACATGTGAGGTCGTCAACAAATAGTTTGCTTTCAATTGTTAGTCTAATTGCAAGAAATTGAATTAGGCTAGTTAATTGAGGATGGTTGAGCTCGAGAGAAGAAACTCAAACTAATGAAATTCTAGACTTAGGTGAAAAAGTAAAGAAAATGCATTCCAGTTTAATTGATTGTTTAATTGGGTCGATAAAATTACCAATACCCTAAAACTATGTTTCCCTTGATTTAATTCACCCATTAGCATGCATTCTTTATTGTTTTCTGAAACTTACTGTTGCATGACCTTGAGATCTCTAGATAAAATCAAAAGAATTAATAGATAATTATAAAAATTAAATATCGCGATTCCTTGAGGACGATACTTGGTCTTTTAGGCCATTTTACTGCGATTGACCCGTACACTTGCAGTGACGCTTTGTTGGGTGTGATCACTTGGGTCGGGTGTTATAGTTGGTATCAAAGCCCAATTTGAGATTCTATAGACTGCTTATATCATAAGCATAAATAAGTCACCATAGCCAAATCGTAACTACCTTGTAACTGCTAAGTACGTTATTGCATTAAGAAAGAATTTATTTAATTTTTGATGGGATAAGCATGTAAATGTGAATTATGCATGTTTTGTGATTTTGATGACTGTAGAGCATGTTGTAGTTTAGTAAACGGTCATATGAGCATGATGTTATGTATGGGTTAGTTAGCTTGTGTAAGTTAGTATTTAGATCATCCCTTCAAGAGGACGTTGAGCTGGTAGGGTGGACGAGGTAGGGGTCGGGCAGTCACACAACCAGCACCTACCAACTCTAATGATCCGAATTCTAAACTTGGACTACCTAAGGTCGATACTAGCATGCATGCTCTTTCACAAAGAATTTGTACCATTTTCATAAAAAAAAAATACTCATAAATGCTTAAATCAGTAAGTTCCAAAATACAATTTAAAACATGTTGGGATCCCAATTTAAAAGCAAATTAAGAACTAAACATAAAGTGAAAGAATAATTCAAAATACTATGACACTTAATTAAAGCATTTAAAACGATGAGACAAGTGGAAGACAGCAACTGGCAATATGGCCTTCATGCAACCGCTTCTTGCCAGCCACCCTAGAAGCCCTTATTCTTTCCCAAAAAAATAAACATAAAACGTTGAGTATAAAATACCCAATAAATGACCTCAACCCCTTAAGTTATACATGCAAACACATGCAGTTATGCAATGCTCATGTGGGACCTACTCTTTATATTTCCATCGAAGATAAAAATTATCACGTAATCTCAATATCACAATTTCAATGACAACGTTGATCTCATTCTTATGCCTCTCACTTGAAGTCCGTATGAGGGCTTTCTAGAAAATCCAACTACTACTGATGATAGAGATACTCAGTTAGCATAGTCAAGTTTCCACCCTCACCGACCCTCTATAGTGGGAGATGGTTGCCTACCAAATACAAGTATGAACATGCGCTCAAACATATTCTCTGTTATGCAAGGTCCTAAAACAACAATACATCATACAATCGAAGGCCGAGGCATCCACCATACAATATTCCAATGTTACCTCTAGCATCCATAATCCACATATATATGATGTCGACGACATCTAACATCCACATAAACATAAGATGCACGTCATGCTCAATACAACATCACATCATGCTCAATAACACTAATTACGTAACATAAGCATAATCACAACATGCATCACACAACACAAAACAATCATCTGACCTAGCCCGAAGGATATCCAAGAACCAAAGCCACTTACATTAGTTTCTTAATAAGCTTAATAAAACCTTAATGGCATGGTCTAAGTTCTTCTAACAATTATCTGAGCTTTTTGTTTGGAACTACCGCTCCTACTACCCACGTGCCGCCACCGATGGGGGGCTGAGAGATGGAGTGAAAGCGTGATAAATGATAGAAGAGGAGGTTGGCATGAAAGAGAGGGGAAAAGTAGAATGAAATATTTCTTTTGAAAAGAAAAAGGCTTGGTAGTTAGGGTTTCATAACATGCATATTTATAGAGTTTTCCATAAACCCTAATCCTAATTGAATTTGATATAAATTCAAAATTGTTATTATCTTTAACTATTTGTTTTTCCTAAAGGATAAAAAAAATCACTCTTATTTTTTCATATTTTATCTCTTATTTTATTGAAAATAAAAATCCAAATAAATTCCATAATCTTCTCCTAATCTTCTTTAAATAAATCTAATTAATTCTTAACTCTACAAAAATTCATCATATTGATACAATTAATTCTCAATCATTTAGTAAATCTCAAAAGTAACATTCATTAATAACCAATTCAAATAATGGGATGTTACAACTTACCCACCTTAAGAACTTTCGTCCCCGAAAGTTGCTATTTCTAGGACAACTTTGGATACTTAGTTTCCAAATAAATAGTCAATTATACAACATGTTATCATAAATAATTACTTCAGACAACAACAAAATATACATTAAAAAAAAATTAAGTAATGGCATACCCGGTAGTGACAAGGTGGTTGCTACATGGCCATGTCGACACACTAGTGCTTACGATGTAAGCGGTCTACAAAGCCATATTTGCTCTTATACTAACTATAGCAATCCGACTTCTAGACTTATACTACCTAGGGTCGCTACTTACATACATGTTTTTGCATAAAGAATTTCTAAAATTTTCTCATAAATGTTGAAATAAATAAGTTCCAAAACACAAATTTAAACATGTCAGGATCCAAATTTTAAATCAATTGAAAGAGGAAACTAAATATAGTTCAAAAATATGACACGTAGTTCAAAAACATTTAAAATAATGAGACAATCAAAAGACTGAAACCAGTAACCATGACCTTTATGCAACAGTTCCCCTTCAGCCACCTTAGAAACCCTTGTTCTTAACTACAAAAATAAACAGAAAAGGTTGAGTATATAAAATACTGAGTAAGTGACCCCGACCCCCCATAAGACATGCAAACATATGCAACCATGCAATGCACATGTGGGACCTACTATTTATCTTTTCATAAAAGATAACCAATATCACGTAATCTCAATATAATAATTTTGATGACAACGATCTTTATCTCATCCTCCTACCTCTCACTTGAATTCTGTGTGAGGGATTTCTAGGAAACTCATCTATTACTAATGATTGAGGTACCCAATCAATGTAGTCAAGTTTCTACCCTCGTCGACCCCTTGTAATGGGAGATGGTTGCCTATCAAATGCAAGCATGAACATGCGCTTCAACATACACTCTATTATGCAAGGTCCCAAAAAACAACACATCATACAACTAAAGCCAAGGGCATCCAATATACAATATTTCAACGATGCCCTTGGCATCTATAATTCACATGTATATGATGCCAATGGCATCTAACATCCACATAAACATTAGATGCATGTCATGCTCAATACAACATCACATCATGCTCAATAACATCAATTACATAACATAAGTATAATCACAACATGTGACATCAAACAATCATCTGACCTAGCTCGAAGGCTTATCCAAGAGCGAAGCCACTTACATTAGTTTCTTAATAGGCCTAATGAAATCCTAATAGCGTGATATAAGCTCTTCTAATAATTATTTGAGCTTTTTGTTTGGAATTGCCGCTGATATTGCTCACGCACCACCGTCGATGGGAGGATAAGAGAGAGTGAAAGTGTGATAAATGATAGAATATGAGGTTGGTATGAAACGGAGAGGGAAAGGAGGGGGGAAATTTTCTTTTCAAAAGAAAAAGGCTTGGTGGTTAGGGTTTAATAACATGCATATGGATAGAGTTTTCCATAAACCCTAATCCTAATTTAATTTGATATAAATTCAAAATTACTATTATTTTCTTTATATCTTATTTTATTGAAAATAAAAACTCAAATAAATTTCATAATCTTTTCCTAATCTTATCTAAATAAAACCAATTAATTCTTAACTCTAAAAAAATCCATCTCATTAATACAATTAATTCTAAATCACTTAATAAATATCAAAAGTAACATTCATTAATAACACATTCAAATAAAGGGACATTGCACATTGTGGAACCACAAGAGTAGCCTACAGCTCAACCAGTGGATCACCTAGATGATCCTCCCTAAAAGCAACCTACAGCTCAACCGAAGGCGCAACCTCACCCTATGGGGGCATCAATGTTGCTGGAGACGCTGCAGACGTTTGTTGAGACAGAAGTTGCCAACGCTATGGCTCAAGTACTCCCAGATTGTGGAAACGTATCAGTTCAGGCCAGATACCTAAAGACTTCAAGAATAATGACCAAGAGTAATTTGACGTGTATCTGTTGATCCTACAAAGGCAGAGGTGTGGTTGTCCTCGATGGAAGCCATCTTTCATTTTATGGATTGTTCGGAAGACCAAAAATTGCATTGTGCGATCTTCATGTTGAAGCAAGATGCTCTTTCGTGGTGGGAGTGTGCAAAACGAGCTATAAACATCAGAGCAATTCTTTTCCCAGTAGGATATCGTTTGGGGACGAACCAAGCAAAAGCTTATGGGCATATGTAATACCCGAATAGAAGAGGGGTACATGAATAAACCAACACTACATCCAAGTGAGATGGATCCTAACCTTATGCAAGCATTGTTAAGAAAGGTTGAAAAGAATTGATAGTGACTACCTATACCAACAAGGTACGGCTTCCTTTTCGTGGCTCAATCATAAGAATTCCAAAGTTAAGCATGTTTGGCTTGGAACAATCTTATGTTAGGTGACCTCCTAGGGAATTTTTCTAGGAAGCATGTTGGAAGGCCCTATGTTGGTCTATGGGGGCAGTCTTCACTCTCGCGAGCAGCTCAAGTCAAGTTGGTAGGGTGCCTAGATCGCTGGGGATACAAGGGAATGCCACGACCAGCAAGTGTCGAATCTGAATTTCGAAATCTAATATGAATCTTGGGGCTGGGGCATTACAATTTCAACTTTTCTCGTACTATGGTTAAGACAATCAAATTTATACCATTTAGATTTTTCTTAATAACCAATGAAGAAACCATTGGTTATTCTTGCATCCAGTTTCTTTTAGTGTGGATTATAGATTCTTACTTCTGCATGGCAACCCCAAACATACAAGTGCCTTAAATTAGATTTCCTTCTTGTCAACAATTCAAAAGTATCTTTGAAGTAGACTTACTAGGAACCGTGTTTACTTAGTACTGAATCGATCTTAAAGCATACATCCACAATAATATGGGTAAAGATAAATTTATTAACATATTTCTAACCATGTCCATTTAAATAAATTATGTCTTTCTGCAACATCATTTTGTTACGGTGTTCTTGGCATTATCAAGTTAGCACGTATGTCCGACTTTCTAAAAATTTAGCTAATAGACTGGGACATTGCCCATTTTCATCATATTTTCCATGATATTCGCTACTCTATCAGACCTTAAAAATTTCACCTTCCTATCTAATTGTTTTTCAACTTTATTGCAAATATCTTTAAGACATCTATCGATTGAGGTTTTTTATGCGATAAATAGATATACCATAATGTGAAAATTCATCAATAAAGGTGATGAAACTTTTCTTCACCTAAAGATAGAACATTAAAAGACTCACCTAATATCAGTATGTAAAATTTCAAGGAGTTGTGCACTTCTTGTGGCTACTTTCTTGACTATATATTTTATTTGTTTTCTCTTAATACAATTCATACAAATTTCGAGATCGGTAAAATCCAAGTCTAGAAGGATTTTGTTATTTATTGATCTTTCCATTCTTTCTTTGGACACATGACCCAAACTTTATGCCACAAGTAAGCTGATGATCCATCAATTAAACCACGTTGAGTACCAACATTATGATACAAGGTTAATAGAATTTGTGGTTCAAGTCATAATAAATCTTTGTATCATATTTGAAAAATGAATGGTATAACCAGAATTAATCCACCACGTAAGAAATTTTTGTTAAGTTTTATTCAAAACATACGAAAGCATTAGACTTATTTTTACTTTTGAACCATGCCTTATATTTCAAGCAATATTTATTATAGTGTCCTATTGTATTGTAGAAATGATACTTATCCTTAATTTATTTCGTCTTGTGGATTTGGGCAAATGACTTATTTATCTTTAGGTGTCCTTGATTGCCCTTTGTATTCTTTTTCCTTGTTTCCTTTCAGCTTCTTTATGACCCATGAGATTAGTAGAGTGATACTTGCTTCCTCTTGAATGAGCATACTCTACAATCCATGCACATTCTATTCATCTCTCAGAGTATTGTAGTTCATATAAAATATACTATACTTTGGAGTTAAGAAGTTAAGGATAAACGTTACAAGTAAAGTCTCATTAACTTCTATTCTCATGGTCTTTAGCCTTACCACTATGTTTTTCATTTTAAGGATATGACCATAGATAGTACGAAAACCATCAAACTTAATGGTATTAAAATACTCATCAATGTATCAATAAGTAACTAATCAGTTGACTCAAATTGGGAACAATTTTCCACAAGTTTCATAAATTTCTTAACACTTTGACCTTTTGCAATTGTGGATTTGATAGTGCTTGTTACAATCATATTTGTATAAACATTAAGCCCAAGCTATTTGATCTTTCACAAGCTTTATAGAAAGATCTCTCCAAAGCACTGCTAGCTTTAGTAAGTGCAGTACGTTTCTCACTTAAGAGTGCTAAATCAAAATGTAGAAGACCAAGATGGAATTGAATTCGTTTGTACAAATTAGAAAAATTGAGGCCATGAAACATAATAACAGACATTTGACTTGCGAATAGAGAGTAACTAAAGGTACATTTCAAATATAGAATATATGCTTGTACATCGTTGATTTGAGAAATAAACTTATTTTACAATACAAATTTAGAAAACATCAAACAAATATTAAGTGTACTTTGAAGATCTCCTTTCGGAGATACTATAATATACAGTATTCACACATAATTGAAACTTAATTTCATTTTACATAATTGGAAATTAAAATATTTTAATCAGTTACATTAACTATCTTTGAATATACTAAATATATCTAATCAAACACCTCAATTAACCACGATAAGGTTCAAAATTTTAAAATTACTAGTCAACCTTTAGACGATTCAAAATGTTTTATAATAATAAACATCCATATGCACATGATAAAATCTTTAATATTTCATAGCATCATCTCATTCATAAGCATCACATGAACATGAGTAATTGAATTAACTTTAATTTGAAATCTATAAAAAATTTGTATCTCGACCACTTTTGTGACAAACAAATCGTGCATAATATAGATATCATTAAAAAAAAATTGCAAATACTTATACATCATACAATATAGTAAACATTTAACTTTAATTTGATGTCTATAAAACTTAATAATTCAGTCACTTTCCTAACAAATTATACATAATATAGATGTCATAATAAAAATTGACAAGCAATTTACATCATATAAATTGTGAACATTTAACTTTAATTTAATATCTATACAACTTTCTAATTTAGCCACTTTGGTAACTAACAAATTATTACATAATATAGACATCATAATAAAATATTGGCATGTAGTTTACATCATACAATATGTAAAATATATATTAATGCAATATACAACAAATAATAGCACATCTTTCCTTTTCTACTTAACACTAATATTGCAATAATTTTAGCCATAGAACATTCCAAAAATTTTCATACATTTCAAATTGTGTAACATAAATGACCCTGATGAAGAAAATACATACTTTAAATGTAATATAGTACATAATACATAAAATAAAATTGAATCCATTAAATAAAAGCAAACCATGATTCTAACCTTCTATGTATTTACATGATTAGAACATAACAATAATAATCAAATACGAGTAACATTTAGGATATATATATATATATATATATATAGTCCCACATTGGCTAGACAAAGGAGAAGATCATGGGTATAAAAGTGAGGGACAAGATTTTCATTGGTATGAGGTCTTTTGGGTGAAACAAAAAACAAGGACATAGTCATGTGGAGATCCATGGTAGAGCTCTATTAGACAGGCGATGTCTTCCTAGAAAATGGAGTTGGTCTAGATAGAAATGATTAGATGGAATATTATTTGAGGGTAGGCCTGATGGTCCTTTGTTCGTAACCTAATTCGTCAACCACCACGCACATTACGCTTGTTACCTTAAAAAGGTCCATGGAATAGGTTGAGTATTTTAAACAAATACCCAGTAAGTGACCTTGCTTACGAGGTCAGACTTACAAACACACGCAATAAGGCATCTCATGGTAATAACATTTGTGTCCTAATCATAAAAATTCTTTTCTTTTCATGTCAAGTGAATAACAATCTTTATCCCACCATCAAGTCATCTCACTTTAGGTATGAGTGTGGGCCCTCGATTTATTGGAGGTATTCGACCACATCTGATGTTAGATGGTACTCATTCAATGTAGTTGGATTTTGCACAATACAAAACTATAGGGTTTGGGGGTAGTTTTCACCCTCTATAAACATATACTCATGTAATGTGGTTCATGTAAGGTCTCATACATAGGACATGTAAACTTAATATCATACTACATTCATGTCGTACCACACTATTCAACTACGCAACATATCTCAACAGAACAAACTCAAGCATGCCAAAATATAACATAATGGAATATCACCACGTCTCATCATGACCAAACATACTAATATGCCATACTTATCATGGTACCATAAACATACAATGTATGTTATATTAATCATCATGATACTCTACACATGTATGGGTTACAACATACATACATCATCCGACCTAAGCACTAAGTCGGTTTGTAAGTGTAGTCACTTACCTCAAGTGAATTCTACAATTTTGTTTCCAAACGAATAGGTCAATGAAAGCTCAGTCAACCTAAAGTCAAACATGTAATTCATTTTCGCAAACTATCATAAAACTAGGTTTTATTGAATTTCAAGGTAGATCTAAGGGATTAATGCTACTGAAAGCTTACTCTTCAACACTAGCCTCACACGTCGTCGCACGCACCACCATCGCGATTCGAGTCACACACGCCCAGATCTGATTCTACAGATCACCAAGAGTCAAACACCATCGACCGTACATCAAAATATCTCCACAAGAAAAGAGAGAGAAACCTGAGAATAAGGTTATAGACCGAGAAATTAACCGAGAAAGATAGTGTGCTACCTACCTTTGGTCTTGTTCATGCCGTCAACACCCCCTATAGCCTTACAAATTAGAAGTGAGAGGAAACCTAAGAGAGAAATCGAGAGAGAGAAATAAAAATCCTACCCATGAAGAACCAACGCCAAGTTACTGAACGGGTTGTTGAGGCCCTTCAAATAAAATACCGATTCTTTAGGTTGATTTGTAGAATTAGTGGAATCGTTCGAATCCCAAGAGAACTATAGAGAATTGTTTCTCAATGTTTAATCAAAGATAAAGTCAAAAGGGGGGGGGGGGGGTTGTCGGTTTGGGGATTAAACAAAATTAAATAAAATAATTAAAAATTAAATAAAACAAATTAAATTTATGAAAATAAATCTTACCTTTTCAATCTAAGGGTGAATTTCCATCCAACTGTAGTTTTCGATCATAGGCTTAAATACAATTCTAATTTCAAGAACTTCATCTACTAGATACGATAGTGTAACAGTGGTAAAATTTCAAAATTAATTGACCCGAACCCAGCATTCAAATCAAATCTTATCAAACACATAATTGGGCACGATAGCGTTTCATATTAAATAAAAGATAGCATTACATGTACTAAAATGACTACGCAAAAATTAATCAATTGAGATAGCACAAATTAATTAATTTCGTTTCCCCAATTTTCTAGAGTTTATTATGCAAGCTATGTAAAAGGGATAGCCACATTTAAACACACGTAAGCCAACTTTTTTGCTACTTAATGTATAAGTTAAATACTTGTAATATTAGAATCACAAACAATTCACAAATAGCAATAAAAAAACTGCAATTAAATTAAGGCACCAATTAATAACAATTTTTCATAAGAAGATAATATTAGAAAATAAAAGAATTCTTGCAACATGAAGAATAATTCTAGAGTAGAAATTGAAGCCTCACTACATTTACAATTGAAATGGGGATTGGCTCACCCTTGAATTAGAACGAGAAATTAGCCACTCATAGTGACTAAGCTTGAGCTTTCGATGTAAATGAGAAGTTTCCAAATTCTCCAAACTCTAACTCTCTCTTATCGGTGTAAAAGTGATGCTTTTCTAACTCCAAAACTCTCTTTATATAGGTAAAAGAGTGGCTAAAAATAGCAGTAACCAAATCACCTAATGAATTTCTGAAAATAATAAAAGCAATTATTTTTTACCAAAGACTCCACAAAATGGGAAAGAGTTACAACTTCTTTTTCACTTGTGAAATGTCCAAAGTACCCTCCAAATGTATTTACCCCCTTCATAAAAGAAAAATCGTGCTTCAAGGTCGATTTAAGTCAAACTTAGTACTTCATAACCTGAAACATATTTAATCATAAATAGAAAACTTTAGCACAAAAACTATTCATAATATAAAAGAATTTAACACAAAATGAGGACTAAATTCGTAACCTATCAGCTACCACCACCATCTAACTACCGGTGAGCTGCTACTGTTGTGCAAGATAGAGAGACTCAGCCGAGAGA
This sequence comes from Telfairia occidentalis, assembly GCA_026257165.2. NCBI lineage: Eukaryota > Viridiplantae > Streptophyta > Magnoliopsida > Cucurbitales > Cucurbitaceae > Telfairia > Telfairia occidentalis. Next base: position 10,422 of record JAOANK020442452.1, on the reverse strand, counting down.
GATATCTTGAGAGAGAGAGAGAGACCGTGACAGGGAGGGAGGCATGTATCAGAAAAATGGAGAAGAAATCTCTTTGCAAAAAGAAAGTTTGGTGGCTAGGGTTTCCAACACTTAGCTTATATTTACATAATGCCATCAAGCCAATTTAATTTCTTCTTTTTTCATAAATCTCAAAAACAAATTACTTAATCCCTCTTCCAAATTAACCCAAATAATTCTCCAATCAATTAAGCACAAAAATATAGATATACTCATCCCAATTTTAAATTTGAAATTAACATAAGTAAAATAAAAAAAAAATAATGGGATGTTACAAAAGTGGTAACCTTCTTAATGAAAAAGGCAAATAAATAAAGCATGATGTTTAGTTATTGTCGAAGTAAAATTATATATGTACACAAAAAAAAAAAGTAAAATTATATATATTGTTAGAGATAAAAAAACCCTCAACATCTCCATATTAGTATATGATATTTTTCATTTTGGACGTAAACATATCTACCAAAGGGTTGAGTTCAAATCCTCATCCCCACATTTGTTGAACTTAGAAAAAAAAACAATATATATATAATTTTACTTTGACAATAACTAAACATAATATTTTATCTATTTTCATTTTTCATTAGGAAGGTTATCGCCTTGGTTGGAGATGATCTTTTTTTCCCCTTCATTGTGACCTCGCCGACATCATCATAAAGAACTTTCCTTTAGAACTTTTCGGTGATAACAAAAAAGAAGCCAATGAAGTTTTCCTTCTATGCTTTTTAATTATTATTATTAATCTTCTTCATTCTTTGAGTTCAACCTCTTGATCCATTAAAGAAAAGCCAAAAATAATTGTATATCAAAAACTTAAAAACTATACAGTAAATTATTAATGGAAAATCACATATTCTCAACTAAGCTCTGATACCACAAGTAAATTCTTAATTTGATTTGTATGATTATACAATAAAACTATCTAGAAAGTAATGTTAAAAAAAAATCATAATTGGGTTGACCAAATGGAATTTGATTAATTTAAAAAATTAATGAATATTATACTCTTGATTGTTTAAATAGAATTTTCCTTTACCTATTTATGATTCACTTACTATTTTTTATAGTTGCATAATTTTTTATGTATATTGAATTTAATTTTTATATTTGTTGATTTATTTTTTTGAAAAAAATTATTATTGTTATTTTATTTGTGGCTTTGGAGCAGGTGTCTACATTTATTTCTCCATTTAAATAAATATCCAAACAACTTTTTTTAATGACAAATGTCCACTGAATTTTTTCCAATCATGTACATGTTCTTTTGACTATTTTACTTTTATTTTTTAATTTGGTTACCCCTTTTTAAATTTAAAATAATATTTCCTTCAATTTTCTATTTTTGTTATATTTTGCCTTTCATTTTTTCGATTTTTGGATTCTCTCATTGATTATATCTCTTATGCTCTTTTGTGTAACTCTCTCTTCTAATTTTTTTTCAACCGAATAATAATACATTCTCTTTATTTTCTCTTCATACCAGTTCTCTTCCAGAAAGCCCTCTCTCATTGCTCACGCATCTCAAAAGATAGACAAAATGGTTTTCTTCTTTTGCTTTTTATGGCAAAGTCGTCAACTCTCATCTATGCATTTATTTGGACATCTCAACAAGAGATACACAATGAATACATGCTATGCTTTTGTGGCTTCGTTCTTTTACTTCTCATGGCAAAATCATCGACTCTCATCTTCACACACCTTTGGACATCTCCACAAGAGGACGTGATTTTTGCTACCAAAGGGTGAGGAAATTCTTACACAAACTTTTCTTATGTAGAATATGGGAGATAATGTGGCAAATACCTAATACCAAACATTATGTTTTATTCCAATAGTCCAAGCTAAAGACAGTATTTTGGGATAGCATAGAGTATTTAAAGTATTTAAAGTATTTTTCAATTCAAGTTAGTAATTTTGATTTCAATAGCAGCAAGTTGGAGCAGAGAGTATTTTTGAAATAGCAAAAAATATTTAGAGAGTACTTTTGGAATATCATATACTAATATATATATTTGTGTGTGTATGTATGTCTGTATATATATATATATAAAGTTAATATGTTTCATAGCAGTCAAGGATGAGTTCGATCCATTCGGTTCTTCGATTTATTCGAAAAAGAGATGAGAGACAAAAAAAACATCTTTGATTACGATTAAAATGAACAATCTCAAATAGACCAAGATCAAATTTCGGGTCATTTCTTGGTGAACATGATCTGCCATAATCTGTTTGATCCCTTCATTTATGTGCCAGAATAAAGAGAGATTTGGTAGGAAAGTGGAAAACACTTTTTTTTTTTGTATATATATATATGTTTAAGTTCAATGTATTTGCACTCCTCGTACATTTTTTTTTTTATCAAATTGGCCACTTTATTATTTAAAATATTAATTATATTTAGAAAAAGAAATTAATTTTCAATAAATTTTCGTATCATAATTCTGTTCATACAAATTTCTATTTATAGTATTTTTTTTTTACCGGATTGTTGAAAAATGGTAAATTTTGAATATCTTACTGGAATAATGATTTTGTTGATTCAAATTTCTTTTATCTTTGATTATTTTTCATTTGATTTCGTATATTATAAGTTTTCTTTTGAATTTTTCTTTAATACTTTTTTTTATTTTTTAGTATTCCCTAAAATATTGGTATTTTTTTATGGTAGAATTCTCTCCTAAAATTTGGTCGAGATAAATCTTCATCAAGGAATAAAATATCGATATCGGTAATTCAAATTTACATATATATATCGACGGATATTTGAATATCGACTGATATTTCAAGAAAGATTACGGATATCACGTAAATTTATTTAAATATTGTACTATTTTTTGTGAAACTTTGAAATAAGTTCATTTAAGTTGTAAACCACTACCTTAACACATATATCAATAATTGAAAGCCAAATATATGCAATAATATCAATTATTTTGTTGGTTTTTATAATATTTTGCAAGTTATATATAATAAATTAATGAAAATAAAATAAAAGTGAAATCTAGAAAAGAAAAAGAAAAAAAAATTATTTTTCAACTCTTGTGAGATGAAAAAGTGTTGGGAAATTGAATGGGGAAAGAGAGAAAAAGACAGAGAAAGGAAAAGGAGCATATTTAAAAAATATATACATAAATGAAAATTGAGGGGAACCCAAGGATCAAACTGTGGACCTCTGGTTTACCAAAGAGGCACATCTACCACTTTCTTGGAGCTCATTATTCTATTCTTTATTTGATATATTTACAATATATCGAATATCGACGATATTTCTGGATAAGGGTAAAAACGACTTTACACTTGATATCCATATCGAGACCTTCATTTTTTTGATATTTCGGTGAAATATCGGGATATTTCGCCAATTTTTAATACCATGATCTTCATCAAAAGGTAATTTCTTACCAAAAAAAAAATTAATAGAAATGCATGCTAATATTTTTATGTTGGTTATTCTTCAAAATAGAAAATTGCTTGGTCATTTTTTAAAATTGGCTATTTTAAATGGACATATATATGGTTGTCCCTTTTGTCAATTAAAGTGTTAATTCCTTTTTCAATGAGTGAACTTTGTCTTAATATTTTATTTGCAATTTATTTGCTCTATTATTTAGAAAAATCTTTGGCTTATGATTGTTATGTAGATTATGTTTTATTGACAAAATTGTTTATTTTATTTATTTATTTATTACTTGATAATTGAAATTGTGTTATTTATTCATTGTTATTGAGATATGAAATAATATTGTTTGACTTTTATTATTTGTATGTGATACTTTATTATTTGAGTATAACTCCTACAATTGGTATTAAAGTGTTTTGGATTAAATTTAGCTAGGTAATTATAATGGGTAGCAAAATACTTCAACATAGTTGCAAATATATAGTAGCTTTTAAGATTTATAAATATAGTATTTTTCTTAAATCATATTTTTGATATTTTTATATTTCAACTTTGCCTTTCTTTTAAGTATATCACTTATATCTTTAATGTTCGGTATATCAATAATATACCAAATACAAAGTATATTACTGACATACTATTGATAGATATACCAAAGATATACTCCATACTAGGTATACAGTGGTGTATACCTAATACAAAATACATTATTGATATACTTTCTATAAGATACGTCAATATTAGCTATATGAGTGATGTAACTTATCAAAATATATCATTAATATACTTCCTATAAGATATATCAATATTAGGTATATCAGGGATAATGTAATGACCCGACTTCTAAACTTAGACTACCTAGGGTCACTATTTGCATGCATGCTTTCACATAAAGAATTTATAAAATTATCCAAACTTGAAATCAAATTTTCTCATAAATGTTTAAATAAATAATTTAAGGAACTCAACATAATGTAAAAGGATAGTTCAAAAGCATTTAAAGCGATGAGACACGTAGAAGACTGCAACTGGTAACGATAGCCCTTATGTAACCGCTCCTCGTCAACCACCCTAGTAGCCCTTGTTCTTACCAAAAAAAAAAAAAAGAATGGGTTGAGCATAAAAATACCAAGTAAGTAACTCCGACCCTCAAGGTCGGACATGCAAGCACAAACAATCATACATCTCATGTTAGACCTTCTTTATCTTTACACAGACATACCATCTCATGGAGGATCCTCAAATATAAAACTCACACAGATATATACAATCTCATGAAGGATCGTCAATATAAAACTCAACAGAGATGTGCAGTCTCATGGAGGATTCTCAATATAAAACTCAATAGAGATATGCAATCTCATGGAGGATCCTCAATATAAAACGCATGTAGAGATATTCAATCTCATTGAGATCCTCAATATAAAACTCACCTAGAGATGGCATCACCAACATATGTACATGCATCATACACTCATCAATATGCATAGGTCCCAAATTACAACACCATATAATTAATCGGTGCCCGAAGATCCAACATTCAATATTCTAATGATGCCCCAGCATCCAAAATCCACATATACATAATGCCCAAAGCATCTAATGTCCACATAATCATGAATGCACATCATACCCAACAATCATAACACATCATGCTCAAACTTCACCAACTACATACTATAGGCATGATCATAACATACATTAAACAAATCAATTTTCTGACCTACCTCGAAGGCTTGTCTACAAGCGAAACCAATTACCTTTATTCTAAGGAAAACAACAAGGTGAATTCTAAGTGGCTTGGTATTGGATCCCTATAGCAACCTAAGTCAAATTCCCATAACGACTAATTAATTTCCTACATTTTCCCATTCAATCTTTAATTAAAAGAGAAACTAGGGTTTTCAAGGGTTAACCACTTTAGGGAAGGTATTGTACACCCACAGTCAAGCTGTTGTTCATACACCACTGCTACATGCCACCAACGCCCCACTGCAAATTGGTGAACAGGGGCCAGATTCGGATTTTACTCACTCCTAGGAATTCAACGCCGCCGAAATCACCCCGATCTGAGCACTCATGGGCAGTCAAGCACAGTTGAAAGCTCAGCGCGTGTGGTACACGTGTCGCCGCTATAGGAAGTCTCTGTCACACGTGGAGGCTCATTGTTGCTCCGATAGTGATTCCACTTCTGCCAGTGAGTAGATCTCGTCTTTGTGGTTCTTCTCGACCCTTTGTTTTGAAAAAAGCCCCCTCTAGTTGCCGAAAACAAGGAAAAACATGGTTAAAAGGGAAAAAATCATAGAAAAACACAACAACTGATAACTCATTGCCTTGGATGTTCAGTAGGGAGTATGGGGAGGCGATGAGGAAGTCTTAAAAAGTAGACTCAAATGAGAGAGGAAAGTGGGGGAAAACCGAGGAGAAAGAAAGGAGCACTACTGTCGCTAGAGTGTTACTGCCACTGCTACCTGATGTTACTGTAAGGGAGGGGATGAACGTGAGAGAGGGTAAAATCTCGAGGAGGATGGTCTTTGCATGAAAAAGGAAAATGAAAAAAGAGGAAAAAATCTCTTTGGGAAAACTAAGGAGGCTTGGTGGCTAGGTCCCCAACAAGCATATTTATAGGGTTCACCTCAAACCCCAACCCTACCCCTAAGTCTTTTTAATTACGAATATGCCATAATCTTTAATTTTATTTTACCTTTTTCTAAAAAATAGAATCCCTTAATTGCAAACCAAATAAATTTTAATTATTTTCCCTCTCTCATGGTAATACCAAAATAACAAAATAATTCTTAACAACAAACGAAAAATGGGACGTTACAGATACTCTTAATACAAAGTATATCACTCATATATAACCTATAGATATACCTATACTTCATATTAGGTATATTAGTGATATACCTAATTCAAAATATATCAATTATATACTTCCTATAAGGTATATCAGTGATATATATTATAGAAAGTATATGATAAACATACTATATATATATATAAACTATATACTTCATATTAAGCATATCAGTGATATCAGTGATATGTCTAATACAAAAAGTATATATACACTTCTTATTAGCAAATATTAGTGATATATCTAATTTCAAGTATATAATTTATATACTTTCTACTATGTCTATTAGTGATATAGCTTTGATAATATATATCAATATTAGGTATGTAAGATATATCATTGATATATATTATAGTAAGTATATGCTATACTTACTATATATATAAATTATATATTTCATATTAGGTATGCCAATGATATATTACCAATCTAAGCATGGCTTATTGGATAAGTCATCTACATCGCAAATGTTGATGGTTTGATTCCTAACTCCATAATTGTTTAACTAAAAAATAGATATCAATGATATACCTAATATAGAGTCTATATATGATATAATTTCTATTAGGTGTATCAATGATATACTTCATATTAGGCATATCAAGTATATGAGTGATACACCTAATACAAAATGTATCAATGATATCTACCTATACAAATATCAGTGATATACTTTGCATTAGGTATATAGACGATGTATTTTACATTAAGGATATATTTGTCTTTTTCAATGGAGAAATGTGGACTAAATTTTTTTCCTATATTTTCAAAAAAAAAAAAAAAAAAAACATTAAATTTAATGGACATTTTTTGCCATATGTGCAAAGAGCCCATTATTTTCTTTTTTTTTTTCGATATCAAAGCGAGGTGCTCTTTCTTTTTATGCTTTGTTTTGAATCAATTTTTGAAAAGATATTTTATTTGCTATCTACTGTTTGACTTTTCACTCCAACAATTAGAACCAAAGAGAGTAGCTTGATTTTTTGTTTTAAAAAGTATTTGATTAAACTTTTCTTCTACTTTCGAAAATTGTTTTCTTAAAATCAAATCTGGAATTTTGTTTTTATTAACAAAAAGCTTTTGACATAACTTGAGATATTTGATAATCTTGTTTTTAAATTTTAGCTTTTGATAATCTTGAAATATCTTGTCATTTGCATTTATTATAAAATTCTTGTGTCATTCTCTTCTCTTTATTTTTTAATTTATGTTGCGGAATTATTCTATCAATTAGATTGCATGCTAGTTAATTTAATTGATTTAATTGTTATACATTTTTTTGTTATTTTAGGGTGCTAATTAGATCAATTTCAATTGTATTAATTTTGTTTTTAGAATAGAAAAAGTTTTATTTTATAAGCCACTCTATTTACCTCCTACTGTCATCATATGATCCTACAACTGGTATTAGAGCGAGGTGCTCTTTCTTTTTGTGTTATATTTAAAAAAAAATTATAAGAAAAAGTCATTTTATTCAATATCCATGTTTAAATTTTTCACTTCAACAATTGGTATCAGAACGAGTAACTTGATTTTTAAATTCAAAAAGTATTTGATTGATTTTTTTTATTTATTTTATTCAATCTGAAAATTTATTTTCTTAACAAAAAAGTTTGGAAAATTTAATTTTCAAAGAATTTTATTAGAAAATATTTTTTCTTCAAAACCTTATTATGAAACTTTTCTCTTTGGCTTACTCTACTTAAAAAATATTTTCTTTAAAAGACCAAATCTTGAAAATTTATTTTCTTTCTTAAAGTTTTTACTTTTTTAAGAAATTGTTTTGTTTGAAACGAAAATTTTCAAAATTTGTTTCCATTAATTTTTTTGAAAATTATATTTTTGAAACTTAATTATTTGAGCTTATGGGAAACACAAACATTAAAATTAGTGGTCAAATAAAATATTCATGGTTTAAATTTCATTTTAGTCCATGTACTTTTAAGTTTGTTCTATTTTAATCCCTAAACTTTCAAAATGTCTATTTTAGTCCCTGAACGTATAAAAAATAATCATTTTGGTCCTTCGTATATAATTTAGTCATCTAATATTTATTTGCTCGATACTTGTCTTCAACTTATGTGGCTTAAATGCATGCTCACATTGGCATGCTTATTCATATATTTGAAGCTATATCATTAACTTGTTAAAAATAAAATAAAGTTGGGACCAAACTGATTATTTTTTTGAAAGTTTAGTGACCAAAACAGACAATTTGAAAGTTGAGGGACTAAAATGCAACAAACTTAAAAGTTCAGGGATCAAAATGGACATTTTGAAAGTTTATGGTCCAAAATAGAACAAACTTGAAAGTTCGGGGACCAAAATAGGATGTACTTGTACTTCTTTACAATTTTTTTGATGTGAACAAAATTTCCAAAACTCAAAATCAAAGAAATTTTCATCGATCAAAGAAAAAAAAGATTTTCAAGAATCTCATTAGTGCTTAAGGGCTCTGATACCAATTTGAAAAAATTGAGTTTTCAAAACTTTGTTTTATTAGAAAATAAATTTTCTTTGAAAACCTTCTTTTCAAATTTATTTTTTTGGCTTTACTGAAAAATCTTTTCTTTAAAAGACCAAATCTTGAATATTTATTTTTTCTTAAATTAATTTTTTTGAAAAATTGTTTTGTTTGAAAGAATTTTATTCAAAAATTTGCATCTATAATTTTATATTTCAAAAATTTTGCTAACCTAGTTTTCTGCACGAAGAAGTTAATGACCAAAAGGAGTTTGATTAATTTAAAAACATATATATTTAACCTGGTTCGAACACACCTATTGTTTTCAAAAATTGTGCTAATCTAGTGTTGTGTACCATGATGCGAAGGTCTATCTTCAACATGTCCTCATGCGACCACACAAAAACATTTGTGTTGTTTTGTAGGAAATCAATCAATTCTTCCCTCTGTAGGGCCCTTAGCTTTTCCAATGCTGGCGTGCTTTTATGTTCCCAGTAGAGGCACAATCTCCAATTTCTCTATGGGGAATGTCTTGCGCTATAGCTCTTTGCTTCCTAGCTTGGGAGGCGCAACTATTGTATCCACCGAGCATGTTGTATGTGTGCCTTTCAGGGCTAACATGTAACATTTTCAAGAGGCGCGCTATTCTCCCTTGACCTCGCCCCACATCGTTGACCGTAGGAAACTTCATCACTTGGTGGTATTGGATGGGACAACCTAGAGGACGTAACTTGCTGGTCATCCTAGGATGGCATTATAAGTAGAGGTGTCATCTACTACCATATACTCAGGCGCCTTAGTTTCTTTCATTGGGCCTTAACTGATAACTCTACAAAAGAGAGCTATTAGGAATCCTTGATGGTGATTTTTAGCTCTTTAGTTGATAAAGTGTTTGTGCTTTGTTAATAGAATTGTTAGCTTTACCCTTTTTTTGTATTTAGAACTCTTAAGAATTCTCTTATTGTTGAATTATTCTATTTGAAGCATCAATTGAATGATTATTGAAGATATTCATGTATCTTTACTACTGATTTTAGCTATTTTGTCAGTAGATGAATGGGGAAGCATTATTCTAGCAAAAGATTGTAAAAATATTGATCAAGCAGTTCTGTAGCTGAACGAAAGTAGATATTCCACACAAAAATAACAAAAATTTAAATAAAGGAGATAAAATCTTTCTTTTAGAAATCCAGCAGTTGTGGGATGAATGGCACATGGATTATTTGACCTAATGAGCCTCCTAGTCACAAGAGAAGACTTATAAAAGAAAAGGATATCGCCAAAACATTCATTCATTGTTTATTCATGGTTTTAGAGAATCATTTTAGAGTTTTATCAAGAGTTTTAGAGTTAAGGAGATTTTCTACCATTTTTCTGCACGAGGACTGAAGCCAATCAATCGAAGATGAAGGAAAAGTTGTACAACATACTGTCAGTGGAAGCTAAAATGAAAAATAAGATTCATTTAGAATCTTTATTGGAGCACAAAATTCTGCATTATTCTTTTACTTTTCTTTATGAACTCATTGTTTTCATTCGTTTTCTATCTTTTTGTTACTGTAGCATGAACTAACCACCCTTATGTTGGGGTTGGTGCCCTAAATCTCGTGAGTTTCGTAATTTTTGTAATTATTGTAAACAAATTATTTATTTAATAAA
>JAOANK020442353.1:0-13258 GCA_026257165.2 Telfairia occidentalis | reverse complement strand
AACACAATAAATGAAAAAAATACAAAGATGGGAAAATTTCTAACTACCTTTAAGGAGAAAAAATCAACAAAGGAAAACCACCAAAGCGCAGTAACAGACAGATCTGCAGAAGAAGGAAACTTTTAGCTCTGTGATAGTGATTTTGTCCAACACATTTCATTGTTGTCTTTGACGGGTGAGAGGCTAAGATTGGGGAGAAAGACCAGCTTGATTTCTTTTGTTATGGAGGCACGAATAGTTACTGAGGTAAATTATAAAAAAAAAGCACATTTTTCTCAAACTGATAGGTATCTTAAACACTTCTAGTTTCCTCCTCAAATCTTTTACCTTAGGCAGGGGCTTGTTAAATATATCGGCCACTTGATTTGTTGAAGGCACAAACTTGGTGACTAGGTGACCACTTGCGACTTTTTCTTTTACAAAATGGTAGTCTATCTCTATGTGCTTCATTCTAGTGTGAAATATTGGATTCTTTGCCATATGTATTGCACTGATATTGTCACATCATAGTTGTGGGGGCTTCATTATTTTTATTCCAATACCCCTTTAATAGGTACATTGTCCAAGTGAGGTTAGCTTTAGTTGAGGCCATTGCTCTAAACTCAGCTTTTGAACTTGATCTTGCTGTTGTAGTTTACTTCTTTGAGCTCCATGTATACAGTTTGCTCCTAAAAAAATGTGTGATCCAGATGTACTCCTTTAAGTATTATGACAACCCACTCAATTTGCATAAGAGAAACTACGGAGATTTAGAGATCCATGTTTGTGAAATATTAGACCATACTTGAGTGTTCTTTGATGTATAGTAGTATGTGCTTGACTGCTTTTAGGTCTTTGTGTTTTGGCTCTTGCATGTTTAGACACACTTTACTGCAAACGTTTTGTAAGGTCTTGTGAGTGTTAGGTATTGAAGGGCGCCTACAATGCTCCTATACGTTTTTTGGTCAATGGATATTGTCATCTGTAGCTTTTGTAGTTGTGACAGTAGCTAGAGCACTTAGTTAAGCTTTTCAGGCGTTCTGGTTTTGCAAAGAATGACTTGAGCATAACTAGATTGTGAGATAGTGGTTGTTGTTAGATTATGATTGATCTCTATGCATAGGAAAAAGTGAAGTACTCCAAGGTCTTTTAGTGCAAACTCCACAATCAGGTGTTGAATTAACTCTTCCATGAACTTTGTGTTGGTCCCTGTCACTATTATATCGTCCACATAAACTACCATTAGTGTGAGAGATGAGTTGTTCTTAAGAATAAACAAGGAGGGATCAAAATAAGGATTAGTGAATCCTGCATGGAGAAGATATTGAGAGAGCCTTTTAAATCATGCTCTTGGAGTTTGTTTTAAGCCGTATAAAGATCTATTGAGTTTGAACACAAGGTGTGGTTTGTCAGGGTGCTGAACACCTGAATGTTAAAACATATACACATCTTCCTTGAGATAGTCATGGAAAAAGGCATTATTGAGATCAAGCCGTTTTAAGTCACATAGGAAGTGTCCAGCTAAGGCTAGGATCAACTGAATCATTGTTGGTTTGACTACAGGACTAAAGGTTCCATCATAGTCTAATCACTCGATTGTGAGTATCTTTGTGCCACTAGTCTTGCTTTGTATCTGCAAATATTTTTATCTTCTTTCAACTTGTTTTTAAAAATCCATTTGGAGCCTGCTATGTTATTGTTGGAAGGAGGAGGGAGAAGGTCCCAAGTATGATGGTCTGCCATTGCCTTCATATACTCTTCCATTGTTTGTCCCGATTTTGGAATTTTAAAAGTGGATTTGTAGATTTTTGGTTCAGCTACTATGGCTCTGTGTTGTGTGATCTGTTGTGCAGTTTTGTGTACGTATGGATCAACAGTAGGATTATCACGAAGTTTGCCCTCTGTGATCATGGAGTGAGAGTTCTTGGTGTTGGTTCTTAAGTTTGTTTTTTATTGGTCTGCATGAGAGTTATTGTTATTTCCTGCCGCTGTCAAGATACAATCTAAGTCAATATAGAGAAATCTAATATCAGGTAAGGTACTTACTTGATTTGGTGTTAGTGACACAACAATAGAGTTGGGAAGCTTCAATTGTTGCTTGTTGAACAGAATGTGAACTAATTGTTCTAGCAGTGGGCGTGGCTACTATTTGTTGAATTATGTTGGGTTTTTATGGTTTAAAACCATCTATGTTCTCACAGTTGATATGGTTGTAGTTTAGAGTTCTTATGAAATTTGCTTTACCTCACTTATAAGATTTGTGGCATCAGTAAAGAGGTCTGTGATTGGCATGATATCCTCCTCAGTAATGTGCTCTTCCATGTTTGCAGGTGGTCGTAAGTCCTTCACACTCATAGATTTGTTATTAGTATGTCTGTTGTTTTCCTCACTTTGATAGATGTGTGAGCTTCTTTCTTACTTGGCATCCATCGTTTCCATGAACATTCTTCATAGCTTGAGAATTCAAAAATGACAAGTCTTCTACTATTTTCTATATCTTAGTGTTAGTTTCAAAGAGAAATTTAAGTTCATAAAAAATCACATGTCTAGATGTGTAGACCTATTTGTGGACACGTCGAAACATCTATAACCTTTATATATGAGACTATATGAAATAAACACTCAAGAATAGTTTCTTTTGGAGAACTTGTCTTTGGTGTAGTTTCTTAATTAAGGAAAGCACTTGCACCGAAATTCTTTTAGAGTGTGTTTGAGAGTGATTTTAGACATGCGAAAATCACTCTCAAACACTGTCTTAAAGAGCTATAGTTCGAGTCTTTTCCAAAAAGCTTAGTATAAGGGCTTTGCATATCAATCACTTTGCTTGGCATTTGATGGCCGTTAAAGCATCGACTCAATATTTAGTAGGAACTTGAGATGAGAAAAAAAGAGTGAGACCCGTCTCCACTATATTTCTATGTTTTCATTCTACCATGTCATTTTGTTGGGGAGTGTAAGGACAAGAAAATTGGTGAGAAACTCCTTTTGTTTTTAGAAGTTGATTAAAGGCATTTGAGACCAACTCTCCTCCACCATCACTTTGGAAAATTTCATTTTTCTATCAAAATGGTTTTCAACTAGAATTTGGAATTTGATGAAACAAAATAGGAATTTAGACTTCTTCTTTAAGGGTTATATCTAGCACTATCTAGAGAAATCATCAACGAAACTGAATAGGACTCCCACAAGTCACAATGGCTTTTATGTAAAGGAACAATAGCAATCTCATTACAAATATTGAAGGATAGCTTACAACTTTTGCTCATTTGGCACATGCTACATAGAGATTCATTTGTTTTCCAACTAGGAATATCTAACAATTGAGAGTCATAATTCAAAATACTTCAGAGTAAAGTAATGACGATGAGCCATTCTCTTATGCCATATTATATAAGGGTCTTATTTGCGTGAGACAGCAGCAAAAGCTTTTAATGCAACTTCATTTTGTTCAATCAAGGCATACAAGCCTTCTCCTTTAGCTCTATTACCTAAGATCATTCACTATTTATCCTTAATCACAAAACCATCAGAGTTAAACACAAATAGTGCAATCATTTTCAGTAGTCAATTTACTAATAAAAAGTAAGCTTTTTGTTATTTTAGGCACAACAAGTACATTACTAAGATTTAGCTTATTTAAGCCTGTTTTAAGGTGCATATTCCAGTGTGCGTGATGTCAAGTCCTTTCCCATCTCCTATATAGAGTTTGTAATTTCTAAGTAGGGTTGTGCATAAGATAATTTACCTAAGTTGTTGACCACACATGAGTAGAGGCCCAAGAATCCTCGAAGAGAGAGGTTTTTGCACCAGCTTGTTCACTTATTAACAAGGTCGCAAATGCTAGAGGAATATCACCAGCTTGATACACATGATCAAATTTATTCCAAAATTGAAGGGCAGTGTGATTCAATTTCCCATACATTTGGCATTGGACTTTAGAATCCTTTAGTTGAGCAGCCTCGGTTTGTAACTTAAAACAAGAGTTGTTGGCGTTTGCAGATTTTGGTTTGCAGGGGCAAAATGCATATTTTGATTTGCTAAGAAGGATTGAGGTTGGTTTGTGTTTCTTCCGTGATGTCCACTCCTTCCCCATGGGTTGTAGGTGGAGGGATGAATCATTCATCATGCAACAAAATTTTAATTTCAATCAATTTAGAATTTAAGATCGACATTGAATTAAATAGAAAGAAAAATTACTTTTAAATAACTACTTTTTGTATGCACATCCATGATTTCCTTCTCCTTTAAAGCTAACATCTAACATTCATGTGGATCTCTAATAGATCTTCCATGCTATGACTCAAACAAGGATTAAAGTATGGATCTCCAATAGATCTTTCATGCTATGACTTGAACAAGGATAAAGGTTGGTGGAGACCTCCTTGTAAGAAACTAAATTGGGAAAAGTTTCTAGAGAAAACTCTTATATTTCTTAAAATTGTTTGCTTTAGGCTTAACTCAAGGGTTCTTTTTATAGTGACTTGGAATAAAATCTCAGCCTAATACAAATTTTATATTTAAATCATTGGAATCTCATTTAATTAATTATGTTAATCTATACTTTATATATTAAAATTATATATAAAAGTTTCTTTAATCAATTTATCCAATATATTAATCTATTTTCCTTTATTATTTAATGCCTATAATACATTATATTTAAATTTGACATTTTCAAATTTTATTTTTTTCAACATAATTAATTTATTAATGTTCTTGTGAGCTAGTAAGTGGATCTTATGGACTTATAGATTATAAGCTCAAATGATACAAAATTTATTAATTAAACTCATTAATTAATTAATTTTCATTCATTAACACAAAGTCATTCCACTATAAACTTGAAGTTGCACTCTATATATGCACCGTATGACAAGTTATGTCTATGGATAAAATCACTATATGCAAGTCGACACTTCAAGAGCAGTTCATAATCACAATTGGGTCAAAAGTTCATTTACTCCTGTAATTACATCTTATACCTTAAGTATCATTGATCCTCTAGTGAACAATCCGTTTACGATCCAACCGTAAACTAAGTTCTTCTCAAGCCACTGAGAGTGTGGGGCCCATTGTTCAAGTCCCAAAATCAGAACTTAAAAGAATTACTCATCTACTTAATGAGTGAATTTCATCTTGTGAGATTATGTTCTAAGCTCCCTATTGTATATGATACCCCTACTCGCATGTCTCCACATGAATGATTTGGATTCAATTATTTATAACTTTTACAAAGTAGGTCATATCAATAGTGTCACCAAGATAAGACACCCAACCTTATCCATTTGTTATAGACTCTTTAGGTTACTTCTTGAACATGATCCTCTTATATGTCAATTATATACTGTTCAAGATTACATTAGTAACCTAAGATTTTCATAAAATGGATAATAAATATTATAATAAAATATATTTTATAAATAACATAATATAAGTTGCGAAGTTTTTGGGTATAAATCCCAACAATACGTACGTTATCTTCCTTGAAATGCAGTTCTTTGAGAGAGAGGCTTGATTGTGGTTGGGTTGAGATAGTTTTTCTTCCTCAATTTTTGTTGTGGGGCAATTCTTGGTCCTTCCATGCTCATACAAATTGGGTGTAACTTGGGTAGGGTGCCTTTGAGAGCATAACAATTTTGAAATCCTTATATTTACTTCTCAACCTTCTTACTAGATGAAATGTTTTTGGTTGTTTCATCCAATAATTTCTTCATTACAGCAAGCCTATCACAAATAAATTTAAATTTCTTCAAATAATTACAAAGATTGAGATTACCTTTCTTGAGGCTAACCAAAACTTCAATGAGATGGACTTCATTCTCGCTAGTCATAGTGAGGATTTGATCACAACTTTCTTCTTGTATTCATATCCATAATTCGTTCACTGACTCACAATAATTCACTAATCCAACCACATCATCCTCAATCGAATTATTTATCTGGAGGTACAATTGAGCATCATCTCGAAGCCAATTCTTCCTTGTGTCACACTTCAATGTGTTTAGTTCTCTCATGGAATACTGAATTAGAGGTAATGTGAAGTGTAGTCTTGATTGTCACACTACAATTTTGTTGGCATCGTAATGTTGAAGCTCATTTCAATTGGGAGTTGATGTTTGATGTATCCATACTATTTCACACACAGACTGTGCCATGGCTCTATATTCTAACTCAGCACTTATACATGAGACCACATTCTGCTTTTTACTCTTCCATGATACCAAATTGTCTCCTATAAAGGCACAATAGCTTGAAATTAATCTTCTATCTTCTCTAGAACCAACCCAATCAGCATCTGAACTCCACACTCATATGACGTGATTTTTATATAGGACTCCACATCCATGTGCAGCTTTTAGATAACATAAAATTTTTTCTATCGTGGCCTAATGATCTACTGTAGGTGAAGACATATATTGACTTAAAATATTTACTAAATAAGCAATGTTTGGCTTGATTACCGTTAGATTATTCAACTTTCCAACCAATCTTTTATATCTCTCAAGATCTCTAAATAATTCTCCATCTTTGGTAAACTGCAAATTCGGTATCATCGGAGTACAACATGGTTTGGCCCCTATTTTTCTAGTCTCAGATAACAAGTTAAGCACATATTTAAGTTGTGACAGAAAGATGTCTTTCTTACTTCTCATCACTTCAATACCCAAAAAGTACTTCAATGTTCCCAAACCTTTAGTGTGAAACGGACGTTGAAGGAAAGTTTTGAGAGAAGAAATACCTGATGCATCATTTCGAGTAATAACAATATCATCAACATACACAACAAGTAGAGTAGTATGACTCTCAGATCGATGATAGAAGACAAAATGATCAGACGTACTTTTCTTCATTCTAAATTGCTCAAGTGCTTGACTAAATTTACCAAACCATGCTCGCGACCTCTGTTTTAATCCATACAAAGATTTTCTTAGTCGACAAACTTTATCATTCTCCCCCTCAGCAGCAAACCCAGGTAGTTGCTCCATATAAACTTCCTCTTTAAGATCACCATGAAGGAAGACATTCTTGATGTCAAGTTGATGTAAAAGTCTGTTGTGTGTAGCAGCTAGAGAAATAAACAACCAAACAAATGTGCGTTTTGCAAGAGGAGAAAATGTATCAAAATTATCAATACCATTGATTTGAGCATAACCTTTTGCAACAACGCGGGCTTTCAATCGAGCAATAGAATCGTTGGGGTTAACTTTGACTGCAAATACCTATTTACACCCAATGGCCTTCTTTCTTGCAGGACAAGTCACTAGATCCCAGGTACCATTATCATTTAAAACATTCATTTCTTCAGTCACTACATTACACCAGCTAGGATGAGCTAAAGCTTCATGAACAGAGTTGTGAATAGAGATAGAATCAAGGGATGTAACAAATGAATAGGAGGGTGAGGACAAATGGTTATAAGAGACAAAAGAAGAAATAGCATAAGTACAACTACATTTACCTTTGTGAAGGGCAATAGGAAGCTCATCACTTGGTCCTAAATCAAATGCTAATGAATCGTCTGGTAGAGGACATGTGCTAGGAGGTGGCAGTGGAGATGTCCGCCTAAAGTATACGTGTGTAATGCGTGGGCGAGGAGGAATGAAAACCAAAGGACGAACAAGGGAGGATTCTAAAGAAACAATCTCATAAATTAAAATATCATCATCTTCCCCCTGACACGTGCTTGGTAGTGATGAACTAAAGGGTATATCTTCAAAAGATGTGACATCAAGAGATATAAGATATCTGTTAAGACTTGGACATAAACAACGATACCCTTTTTAAACATGAGAATACCTAAGAAAGATGCATTTCAAGGATTTGGAGTCTAACTTGGTGACATGAGGACGAACATCACAAACAAAGCAAATGCAACAAAAACCTTTAGGTGAAATGGGAAACAAAAAGTTGGATGAAAAAAGAACACGATAAAGAATCTCACTAATCAGAATAGAAAAAGGCATTTGATTAATAAAAAAGCAAGCTGTAGAAACTGCATCGGCCCAAAAATACTTTGGAACATGCATTTGAAAAGATAATGCCCTTGCAGTTTCATGAAGATGCCTATTTTTACGTTCACCAACTCCATTCTGGGATGAAGTGTTAGCATAGGAAGACTGATGAATAATGCCATTAGTGCACAAATAAGATCCAAACATATGAGAAAAATATTCACCAGCATTATCAGTTCGCAAAATTTTAAACAACATGTTAAATTGAGTTTGAATTTCAGCATGAAAAAGGGCAAAAAGGAGAAAGCAACTCATGACGATTTTTCATTAAATATAACCAGTTAGAAGAGAATAATCGTCAACAAAAGCAACAAAATAGCAAAATCCAGTTTTAGACACCAATGGACAGAGAACCAAACATCAGAATGAACTAATTCAGAGGGAGCAATAGCTCGTTTATTGACCCTAGGACTCAAACTAAGACGATGAAATTTTGCCAACTGATAACAATCACAACTTAACGAAAACAAAGATTGAAACTCTAGATAAAGTTTTTTTAACACGAACAAAGACGGATGACCCAAACAACAATGGACCTCAAACAAGAATGCAACTCTAGAGCAGACGACCACTTTTGGCAATTGGTGATCGAAAATGTAGAGTCCTCCCGACTCATATTCTCTACTAATAATCTTCTTCGTCACACGATTTTGAAATGAGCAATAGCTAGGAAAAAAGGAGATAAAATAGTTAAGATCACAAGTAAGTTTACTGACAGAAATCAAGTAAAGGAGAGTTTAGAAAAATTTAAAATGGAGGACAAAGAAAGAGACGAAGTGAAATTAATTGTTCCAGAACCAAGAACAGATGATGTTGATCTATCTGCTAAAGTAACAGTGGGTGAAAATGTAGGTGACAAAGGAGTAGAAGAAAAGTCTAGAATTACTTGTCATATGGTCTGTAGCACTAGAGTCTATGACCCATTTGGTAAATAATGAAAGAAGGTAATTGTGCATATTACTTGACTCAACAATGGTTGTAGTGGGGTTCGATGAGGATGATGATGCTTTCAATGATTCCTGGTACTGCTAGAATTTAGCAAACTCATCTGCAGAGACAATAACTGAAGCCTTAGATGTATCATGAGTGGAGGCAATCTGAGCAAGTGGAGGTCTCTGATCCTTATTCAACAACTTTCTACAGTCTTGTTTCATATGACCTAGCTTAGGACAATAATTACAAACGATATCTAAACTAGGTCTCTAAGAGTCTTGAGAGTCATGTCTCCGATTATCATAACTAGTCCTCTGAATATTTGAGCTCACTTCTCTATGAACCTTTACATCATTGTGCTTACTGATTAAAGCCCTATTCGGTTGAGAAACAGATGAGCCAGATGAGCCTGATTGAGGATTTTCTGTACGAAGAACTTTACTAAAAGCATATTGTAGAGAAGTTATCTCTGTGACAGAAAGGATTTGTGCTTTGGCCATTGCAAATTCAAGTAAAAATCCATGTAGATAACACATGACAATTATCGTTTCACATTGACCTTGTTGGACTTCTATATCAGTACTAAATGGCATTAGCATATTCAGCTCTGCATACGTTTGCTTTTAATGCATAAAGTAACTCATAACTGATTGATTATACTGTTGAGGACTATAGAGTGTCGTGCAGACTTCATATATCTTATTAACCTGCTCTTTTCCAGAGTACAACAATTCTAAGTACTCTAGTAATTCTTCCACTGAGTCACGATGATTCAATAATCCAATCGTGTCATCGTCAACCAAATTATTTATCTGGAGGCACAATCGAGCATCATCTCGAAGCCAATTCTTCCTTTCGTCATCCATTGAAGCATCATTAGTGATGTGATCATTCATATCAACACTTCTTTTAAAAAAAATAATAGGCTTACGCCAAGCATAATAGTTGGACCCATTCAACTTATGTTTCGTGAACTTCGACGTGAAAGAGACAGCATTTGACAGAATTATACGTTTAGTATTCATTGATAATGCAAAATGAAGTTAAACTGAAATGGAATAGAACTTACCTAATCCAATGGAAAAACATAATTGGGCGAGGGCAAAATTGGATCTTGTTTCAAATATCTTCACACCTGGTATATTTTCCAAAATAAAATACACAGATTGGTCGAAAATAACAAACCGAGACAAATCGAGGCAACAACAATCGAAATTGAACATCCCTTATACGATTTTTCTTAACTATTTGACGTTGCTTTCAATCTCCAAAAATAAATCTCTTGGACTAATTGAATTAGAGTCTTTTCCTTGCGTAGAATGCACATGCCCCAAGTATCTTGAAGTCTCTTAAAAGACTTTCTATTCAAAACCCACATCTTATTTTCTCATTCAAAGCCACCTTAAGCAAAGTCTAATTCCACTAGTGGCCCGATCTATAGGGTGCTTTAGCCAACCTAAAATATTTTCCATAAAGCCCAAGTCACCAAACAACCAAAAATTAATTCTAAAAGTCTAAACATGTAATTAGGGTTAGGGTTTTAGGGAATTCAAACAAAAGATGCTTGATGTCTGACAATCGCCATCGTCGTCCAGAAATTGTCACTGTGCATGGAGGAGAAGCCCAATTGCCCTTGCACGCTCCACCGCAGCTGCACGTGTGGAGAAGGAAGACTGCTACATGCATCGTTGTTCGCTTCCCGTTTAGCCGTTGTCTCTGCCGCCCAACTGTGCATTGGTCACCATCCGGCAGCTATCTACTGCCTGTAATTTTGCATGGAGGAAGAGAATTGAATGATATCTGCATGTTCCACCGTGGCTGCCCTGTTGTCGTACCCAACTTCCATCTGGTTGGTAGCACCAAGAGCCTAGTGCGGCGCCACCACATACGGTTGCTCCAACACTACTTCAATAGCGCATAGGGGAGAGGAGTTGTTGTTTTGCTGCCGCACACGCCACTTTGTTGCTTGTTGTGTGGTCTGTTGCATTGCTACCTGATGGATAACGTTGCAGTTTGTCATTCTTTTTCGTGCCATTGGATGCTGTTTTGTCGTTGTCAACCGTCGCCTGTGGTGAGCCTCAGTCGCCACTGATGCCTTGTGGACTCCTTGCTACCGTGAATGGTCAAGGGTGAGTGAGGAAGCGAAAAGGAAGAGTGGAAGGTGGAGGCTAGTATTTTGGGAAAAAAGATTATGATTTTTCTTTCTTCTTCTTCTTCCTAGGGAAAATAAAATCTTTTCCTCACCTTTTATTAATTTCTAAAAATCTCTTCAATAAAAGGGGTTCTTACTGATTTTCCCAATTGGTACCTAAAAACCCTAAATAAAAACATTCAAAACCCCAATCCAACTCATTTTATTTCTCCTTTTTTTATACCCACTAAATAGTAAAACCACAACATGAAATTTACGCAATTAACACCATCAAATAAATAAATAAAAAGATAGGGCATTACACTCTTTTTTTCTTTAAGTACAACTCTCTCATTCTCTTACACCATTCGAAAATCTGATAACAAAATATATAAAAGTGGTCCCCTTTCTTTCTAACAACTAACTACTTAAGTAGCATATATATTTTTACCCTCGTCTCCTACATTCTTATTCTATTAGATATGAATAGAAATGGATTGAAATTTAAAGCTAAACTTTTGGATTGAAAACTAATTTAATTACTTTGTGCGTCTGTATGGTATTTAAATTGTAGGAAGCCAAAGTGTAGATGGTTAGCTACTCATTATGATTATAGCTTCATGCAAAAACTTCCCAAGGAGAGAACTTCAGTGATGACAATTCTTAGAAATCCAGTCGACCGAGTTCTTGGTTCTTATAGAGCTTCAATTGAGTTAGCAGCTAGATATTTGGCATATCCTGACCTAGCTACTGCAACAAAAATGTTCGAGCATCTCAAGAAAAGCGGAGGGAGCCCATTTGAAGGTTGGCCATGGAATTATTTGTGTAAATGGATGAGGATGGACCTATTTACTCGGGTATGTGTCCTCTTGACTTGCTTACGCAAATACATAATTTGTGTTAAGATGTAGGATTATATAATGTAGGCCTTGTTTGATAACCCTTTTGCTTTTTGCTTTCTGTTTGATTCCTCATAATTTATCTAGTATGTGTTTGACCCTCCTTGAAAACAGATTTGAATTTTTAATCAAATTTGTAAAACAAATTTTTAGAAATGTTTTTAAAAAGTGGTAGTGTTTCTGAGCTTATTTTATAAAAAGAGAGCAAAAAATAAAATGGTTATCGTACGAGGCCGTAAGGATTATAAATGCGTTTATAGACATGCCTTAGTATTAGGTGATTATGGGATCATGTGTTGCCATAAGTGTTGCCCTTTTACTGCTATTATTTTTCTTTCTTTCTTTTGTTTCATACATTCTTTTAATGTTACTTTTGCTTTTGTCTATGAATCTTATAACCCTATTCACATCATGGTGCATTTTTTAGTTGTGTAGACAAATAGTGCAATTCAACATCTATCTTGATAACGTATCTAATTATATAGTGTTAGAATATCTAGTATTTATGAATATTTGTGTGTAAATATTAATTGTCAATATTTGATATTAATGTCTTTGTTATTCTGTCCTTTTCTGTAATGAGTCTCTCTCTATATTAAAAGACCTAAGTTGCACATATTAAAATAATAGAATATCATTATCCTCAAAATCCACATGGTATAGCTGTTTTTTGAAACCCTAGCCGACATTGCCACGATTGGAACCCTAGTCGCCACCACCAAACGACGCACCCTACTTCTAGTGGCCTTCTCTTTGTCGTTGCTCTTCATCAATGATCTTCTCGGCGTTCACGCCTTATCTGCTGCCGCTGCCTCCCTTTTTTTTTTTCCTGAAATTTTGTTTGTTTGCATGGGTTCGCTCGCGTGATTTTGATTTGGGCTTATCGAAAGAAGTCATGCCATTGGAGAAAAAAATCTCGTGAGTTTGTTACCGTCGGACCCATTAACCAGAGTTAGCATTCGTGGTATTTTTTGTGCTTGTGGGTTTTTTTGTTGCACGCTGATCTCCGACACTCGTCGGTCGGAAAAGAGAATTGACCGTGGTTGCGCCGTGTCACAATCGCACTTCAACGAGGCTCACAAAGTGATTGTGCGGCACTTGCTTCTACCCTTAAGCAAGTCAGCCAACAAAATAGGACTGCTGATGGCACAGCAGGACTATCTCCCAACCTCCACCCACGTTTGCGGGAAAACGGTTTTAGAAAACGTGGTCAGAGAAAAGGTTTTGGAAAGTATTTGGAAAACGTTTTAGAAAGCTTGTCGCAGGTATAAAGCAATATAAAGGAAGCCACGGCTTTATAGCAT
>JAOANK020442252.1:0-13258 GCA_026257165.2 Telfairia occidentalis | reverse complement strand
AGGAGGAGATTTGAGCTACAAGAGGTATGTTGTTCAAAACTCTGTTTTTTCCATATTTAAGCATGATTGTCCAATGTTTGATTAAGCTAATTTGAGTGTTGTGATCCTACTTCTGCTGTGTATGCATGTTGATGCATCTTTCAGGATGGTCTTTCATCTTTGGAAGAAGATGAATTGAGCATCATCGGGTTGGAAGTGCTAGTGGCTTTGGGCGATTTTCTAGATTGCTTGATTTTTCTTCTGCCTTGTCCTCGTGTGGACACCATATCGGAGTTTGGGGACGGAAAGAACATCAATATTTTCAAAAGAGAGGAAACACACAGACAACGAAGAGAGGAAGAAGAAATAGGATGAGAGATTGAATAGCATAATGCTGCTTAAATAGGCTATATTCAACGGTAATATTTTGAAAAAACAATTGAGGGTAGATTTATTTTGTCATGTCTATTTTTTTTTAATTTCATTTCAAATTCCCCCATAAATTAAATAAAAGTTATCGTTGCGGAACCTGGCATCCAGCTGCTACGTGTTCGCGTGCGTGCACCACCTGGCGATCGTACGTTTGCAGCAAATCAAATTCTTGCACATCAAAATTTTCATTTCTATTGCACGAGTAGTTCTACTAATCCTCCATTGTGTTTCACATTCCTTTTATCTCTGCCTCTTTACATAGTAAAGAAAAGGAATTAAACAACAAAATTGAATGAAATTATGAAAGAAAACTCCCAAAAAAAAAATTAATGCCACACTACATCTTTTCGTTTTAACCAAGGCGACTTGCGGCATTCACTTTCCTTAACTTTTAGAGGTCCATCATGGTTCTTTCTTGAAGAAAATCTCCACTATAGCATGGCTTAGTTCTTTGTCCATTCACTTTGAATTCCTGATCTGTCTTTTCATCGCATAATAACACTGCTCCCATGTGGAAATATCTGCTTAATCACAAAGGGGCCTGACCATCTCGATTTTAATCTTCCTGAAAAATGTTTTAGCCGTGAGTTGAACAATAGAATAGCTTGCCCTTCTGCAAAATGATGCGGCGGCAATCTTTTGTCATGCCACTTCTTTGTCTTATTCTTATAAACCTTCGCATCATAACATTCCAACTGGAATTCTTCTAGTTCATGAAGTTGAAGTAGTCTTGTTTCTCCAGCTGCATTCAAACTCAAGTTTAACTTCTTTAATGCCCACAATGCCTTATGTTCCAGTTCCATTAAAAGATGACATTTCTTACCAAAGACAAGCTTATATGGAGGTAACTGTAGTGGTGTCTTGAAAGCTGTGAAATATGCTGATAGCACCAAAATGTGTTATCTTGAGGATTAGTTTTAACTAGTTTTATTGTGTAATTTCAGAGCTTTCAAGAATTTATTTGTAATTTGTAAGTATCGAGCATATTTTAGTGAAAATATGAATCTGGAGCTGTTCGGGTCAGGAAAACGAGCCTAAGAAGAGCAAAATTGGTCAAAGAATGAAGAACTGAGGCCAAAATAAGTATTGACCCAAGAGATCATGGTCTTGACGCTGCACATGGGCATCTCGATGCCTAAATATTGATGCAGCACACTGAAGAGGCAACAACGTTGAGATGTCGCACATGGGTGTCTCAACGCCTAAAAGAGGATTCATCACGGGCGCTCACGTTTGAATTAAGTGAGAGTGTCTAGCTGCGCACGGGGGTGTGTGACGCTCCCACATGCCGCGCGCATGTGCTCGCCAGCCTAGCCATGCACACGAACAAAAGACAACGACATTGAGACGCCGCTCAGGGGGTCTCAACCCCATAAGTGGTAGCATGTTTACCAGCCGCCCGAGCATCATTTCTCTCATACCTACAAAGTAGCATTGAGATGCTACTTCAAGCATCTTAACGCTACGCCATTTGTTCGCGCTACATTATGACTGCACTGCACACATTTTGGACCAAAGGAGGGCAGCATTGAGACACTGTTTTCTAGCATCTCGACACTACAGATAGAATACAATTTTGGTTAGGCTATTTGGAGAGACAAAAATACATTATGGAGCACAGTTTTCCAAGGGGAAGAGGAGCTTTCAATGGAGTCTTCGAAGCGATCTGAGGCGGGATTGCGGGCTTCACGATAGGAACGAGTGTGGCACCCGTCTTTGGGAGTTTTCTTTACCCTTCTTGAACTTAGTTTCGATTTGTAGTTTCTTTGAGGGAGTCTCTATTTTTAATTATGAATTTGATTAGTAAGACTTTGACTTAGATTGTTTTGTAGCGCATTGGGACTTTTTTTCCTTGTTTAATATTATGGATTTTTTTTATCTCGTTGTGATTCATTCATGCACTTGTATGCTCAATGTTTTTAATCTCCTAATCAAAGATTAAATTGATGTATTGATTTAAGTTTTAGCTCGAGAGAGGAAAATTTAGATTAGAATATCGAATGTGTGACTATTGTAAACCATCATGCAAGAGTGGGGATTTACTAATAGAAGCATGAATTATTCTCTCCAGGGTAATTATTTGTGAACCGTGATGACAAGCAAGATTTCTCTGAGCTCGAGAGAGGAAGGGATCACAATGGTTCTTCTAGTGGGTGGTAATTAGTGGGAAGTTCGTAAGACTTCCTAGTGTGTGGGTAATAAACCGATAGGTTGAGTCTGCATGTTAGTGAGAGACTAACAAGGCTCAAGAGAAGAAGTTGAGCGTTAGATTAATCCCAACTTATGATTGCATCGTGATAGAATAGTCTATTTTATTTATAAAGTGTATTGTCTCAAAGCATGTAAATTCGGTTCTAAGGCACGATCTCCATATGCCACCTCCATTTAATTAGGAGTAGGAGTAGGGTAATTTAACTACCTATCTTATTTTTTATGTTCACTAGATAAAATAAGGTGTGAGTAACTGTGGTACTTAATCAGATTCGAAACCCAATCTCGAGGACGACAATTAATACTTAATTCCACTATACTAAAACTGACCTGTACACTTGGGGTGACACATATGCCCACAGTGCTTCATCAAGCAACGTGGCCCAATCCTTTCTATTCAAGCTAACTGTTTTCTCCAATATTACTTTGATTTCACGGTTTGATATTTTGGCTTGCCCATTAGTTTGCAGATGGTATGTTGTAGCTACACGATGATGCACCTTATATTTTCGTTGAAGTTTTTCCATGACCTTGTCGACAAAGTGTGTTCCTTCATCGTTGATGAGCGCTCTGGGTATCCGAAATCTTGTGAATATATTCTTTTTCAAGAATTTCTCCACTGTTCTTGCATCATATTGGGCCCATGGTATCATTTCCACCCATTTCGATACATAATCGACTGCCAGCAAGATGTAAGAATGTCCATGTGATGGTGGAAATGGACCCATAAAGTCTATTCCCCATACATCAAATAGTTTACTTCGAAGATGTAATTTAGTGGAATCTCATTTCTTTTTGAAATGTTGCCAGTCCTTTGACATTGATCGCATTCTTGAGAGTACGTATGAGTGTCCTTGAAGATTGTTGGCCAATAATATCCTGATTTCAACCCCTTTACTATTGGTTTTTCACACATTATGCGCACCTTATGGTGACACATGACAATGGAGCAAAATGTCTTTGATTTCATCATCTTTCACCCATCTCCAGAGAATTGAGTTTGGACTAAGGTGATATAGAAATAGTTCATCTAAGAATTTTTTCGTGGTTGGTCCCTTAAGATCGTACGGGATGATTTTGCTGACAAGATAATTCACAATATTTGTATACCATGGTGGTTGGTCTGCATTTATTGTTAAAATGGACTCGTCTTGGAAATGTTCCTTCACTTGTCTAGATATATATTGATATGTGTTCTCATTTAATCCAGATAAATGCTTAGCTACCTGATTCTCAGCTTATTTTCTGTCTATCACTTCCAAATCAAATTCCTATAATAGTAGTATCCACCTTATAAGGCATAGCTTCGCATCTCTCTTAACCATCAAATATCTTATTTCCGCATGATTTGCATGCACAAAAACCTTCGTTCCAATCAAATACGACCTGAACTTGTCAAATGCAAATATCGCTGCCAACATTTCCTTCTCTGTGGTGGTGTAATTACACTATGCTTCAGTTAGTGTTTTACTGGCATAGTAGATGGGATGGATTACTGTTGACAAACACAAAGTGCAAGTGTACACCCTGAAGTTGTAGCAAACAAGGTCGATCCACAGGGATAATTGAACAAAATCTCTAATTAAAAGCCATTGTTTAGGAAAGTAGAAGTCACCAAAATTTAGTTTGTTAAAAGACCAAATATAGACTAAGAAATTAAGGGATAAAATTTACCACGAGATTTGGTGAGTATTTTGTGCAGAATGAATAAAAAGAGGCTCAAGTTAAGGAATTCAACTGGTGACTGCTACAGGATGCTAGAGCATTTCTATACTGCTTAATACCACTAAAACAACTCTTATGCTTCTCCAAAGTCAAACTAATAAGTTCATTTCCATGCTCTTAGTTGATTTTAAGCTCTAGTGTCCTTTTAATGCATTAGGGAGAGGCTATTCCTAGCTCACTCACGAATGAAAACATAGATTCAGCTAATGAGAGTATTAAAGGGGTCAAATAGTGCTTCCTTTCCCAAGTTCACACTAAAATGCAAAATGCATAGATGGCCAACCAATACATTCAGATTAATCAAAGAAATTTCATTAATACTCTTTAAAAAGCCTTAGAGTAATTAGTTCATGCTTAAAAGTAGAGAGAAACAACTAGCTAAAATTAATTCAAACATGATTAAAGGAAATAAAATCTGAATACTTAATGGTTACAAAAGAAATGAAGTTTAACTCAAACTTAGTCTAAGAGAAGAAAGAATGGGGCAAAAGAGGTAGATGGAGAGAGGGGGAGAAGCCTTCTTTCCAAAAATGTTTTCTCCTTAGAGCAAGCTTTTCTCTCTTCCTTTCCTTCTTGGATAATTTCTCTCGTACAGCTCCAAATCTTCCTTGTCTTCTTCTCCGAAATTAGAGGAAGGAATAATGAAATCAACTCCCCTCTCCGTAATTGGGGGCTTCACCTTTTAGTCATCTTTTAGTCACCTTTTCTCTCACCATCTTATCCACTTTGGCATCCAAAAAGAGCTGAACTGCCCAACTACTCCACGTGGAGCTCTTTGATTGGTTCTTCCAGTTGAATCATGTGCCACATTCCAGCTCAATTAATGAAGTGCCATGTCATTTCCCTTTTTCTCCACCTCAATAATGCAGTAGGAATTTCTTCTGTCAACTGGGATGCTACAACAAAATTGGTCGTTTCACACAGATCAATCATTTTTCTTTGAATTTTCATCACTTAACTTTAATCACACTAATTATCAATTCATTAGCTCAAAAGTAAATACAAGTGCTAGATCACACAATTCATGCTCAAAGAAGGATAAAAAAGGTCATACATGGCTCATAATGCACTTAAAAGACACCCAACTTAACTCTTATTCTAAGAGTTAACAATTACCTTCTCATGCTTCTGTCCTAATACTGCCCCAACAGCCCAGTCACTTGCATCGCACATCAGTTCAAACGGTTTTTTCTAATCTGGTCCTTTAATGATTGGTGTTGTGACTAGCTTTTGCTTTAGCATTTCAAATGCATTTTGACAGTCTACAATAAATACAAACTCTCGATTTTGCTCCAGCAACATGCACAATGGCTTGGCGATCTTTGAAAAGTCCTTAATAAATCTTCTATAGAATCGAACATGCCCTAAGAAACTACGAACCTGCCTAACTGAAAAAGGGGTGGGTAGCTTGTCTATGACATCAATTTTAGCTTGATCTACCTCTCTTCCTGCTCGAGAGATTTTGTGTCCCAAAACAATCCTGTCTTGTACCATGAAATGACACTTTTCCCAATTGAGTATTAGGTTATTTTGCTCACATCTTCCTAGCATTTTCTCTAGATTGTCTAGGAATTTTTCAAAAGACTTCCCAAAAACACATAAATCATCCATGAATACGTCTATGACTTCTTCTATTAGGTCCGAAAAAATTGCCATCATGCAATGCTGGAAGGTTGTTGGTGCATTACATAAGCCGAATGGCATTCTTCTGAAAGCAAATGTTCCGTACGGGCATGTGAATGTTGTCTTCTCTTTGTCTTTCAGAGCAGTTACAATCTGATTGTATCTCGAATAACCATCCAAAAATAATTATATTGTTTCTCTGCCAACCGATTTATCATTTGGTCAATAAAAGGGAGTGGAAAATGATCTTTCTTGGTTACCTTATTGAGCTTTCAGTAATCCATGCAAACTCTCCATCTAGATACTATTCTTATTGGAATGATTTCATCTTTTTCATTTGTGATGATGGTGATTCCCCCTTTCTTTGGCAAACATTAAATTGAACTAACCCAAGTGTTATCGGCTATCGGGTATATTATCCCTGCATCCAACCATTTGATGATTTCTCTCTTTACCACTTCTTTCATTATGGGGTTAAGGCAGCGCTATGCATCCACGCATTTTTTCACATCATCTTCTAGACGTATTCTGTGCATACATATTGCAGGGCTAATTCCTGGGATGTCAGCTAATGTCCATCTGATTGCTTTTTTATGCTTCGAAGTACCTGCAATAACAACAGTTCAAATTTAGTACTCAGCTTTGATGAGATGATGACAAAAAGCTTACTATCATTATCTAAATAAACATAATTAAGAGTGGGAGGTAAAGGTTTCTTCTCCACTGTTGGAGCTTCCTCAAAAAATGATTTATTTGGTCGACCCTTCCCTTTAGATGAATCTAAAGCTTCTATCATTAGATCGGTAATGTGCTCTCTAGTTGATGCTGCCACAAAGATACCGTATAATTGCTCCATATTTGTTTCCTCTTTATTTTTTCTATATCCTCTTTCTCATTCTGAATTAAACTCTATGTTTTGTAGATCTTCCTTGTCTTGCAACATAGAGCACTCTTCCACATTATCTGAATATTTGAGGGTATTGAACACGTTGAAAGTGGCTTTCTGATCATTGGCTCCCATCGTTAGAATTCCCTTCTCCACAGCAATAACTGTTCTGCCAATCGCCAGAAATTATCTTCGTAAAATAATAGGAACTTCTTGATCTGCTTCATAATCTAAGATGATAAAATCAGCTGGAAAAATGAAACTATCTAGTTTGACTAATACATCCTCAATTTTTTCTTCAGGATGTGTCATTAAACGATCAGCAAGTTGTAGTGTAATTGTTGTAGATCTAGCCTCACCTATTCTCAACTACTTAAAAACAGATAGGAACATTAAATTAATGTTTGCTCCCAATCACACAATGTTTTGCCCACATATTGATCTCCAATAGAGCATGAAATTGTAAAACTTCCAAGATCTTTCATTTTCTTCTGCATTTTACTTGGAAGAATAACACTATATTCGTCAGTTAGTGCGACTATTTCAAACTCTCCTAGTCTTCTTCGTTAGAATATCTTTCAAGAACTTGACATAACTAGTCATCTGCTCTAAGGCTTCTACTAACGGGATGTTGATATGTAGTTGCTTAAGCACATCCAAGAACTTTTTGAGTTGAGTTTTATCATTTTTCTTTCTCAGCCATTGTGGAAAGGGTGGTGGTGGAAGAACGGTAGTTAGTTCTTTTGCTTCAATTTGTTTTCTTCTTATAGCATTCTCAATGTTTTTTCTTCTGTAATTTCAACCACCTCTTTTTGTTTTTCTTCACTTTTCAACTCTGGAATAATCTCGTACTTGTCTTCTTTTGGTACCTCTTTCGCATTTTCCTGCATTAACTCTTTTCCATTTCTCAGAGCAATTTCTTTACATGACTCTGTTTCATTATTCTTAGGTACTTCTGTAGTGCTAGGAAGTATAACGGTAGGTCTATTGCGAATCTTTGTTGTTAACTGTCCAACTTGTACTTCTAGATTCTTCAGCGTAGCTGCTTGACTTTGCATAAGAGAATCATTCCTCATTATATATTCTTTCATAAAACTCTCTCAATGACTTGATTGTTTGTTTTGTTGTATCGGTTGCACTCTATTTGTTGTTGAGTTTTGTTGACCTATTGGATCGATAAATCCTAAAGGAAATCGCGGTTGTAATGCTGGCGCATTACTACTAGCTTGTTGACCACCCCAAGAGAAATTTGTGTGTTGTCTTCATCCTGGATTATACATGTTAGAGTAAGGATTGTTGTGTCCTTGATTATTCTGTCTAACATAGTACATAGATGCAGGGTTTGTTGGGCAGTCTTTGAAAAGATGAGCTTCTCTACAGTACACACAACGAACCTCTATAGATCCTTATACTACCTTGACTGGTTGAGTCGTTGTTGCATTCATGGGTTTCAACATGTTAGCCATAGATGCTTTTGTGCACTCAAAGTCGTGATAACATCCATTTTAAATTTTCCCCCTGTACTTTTTTTTCTGGCCATTTTCTCTTTCGTTTTGTCCACTATGAATTATTGCTGGATAACTTTTCCTGGATATCAAATTATTCATTGTACATTTTCTAAAGTAAGGCTCCATTGGTTGACGCATCAAGGACTAAACGAGAGTTGGGTGTTAATCCATGATAGAAATGATCGATTTGGACACAGCTAGGCCGACTGTGGTGAAGACAATTCTTTAATGGTGTCTTGTATCGTTCCTATGCTTCATCAACTGATTCATTTTCTAGTTGGTGAAATGTGACTATGTCTCCATGAAGTACCACATTCTTGGTGGGAGGAAACTATTTCAGAAAAAACTTCTTAGTAAGATCTGTCCAACTTGTGAAAGAACTTGGTGGGAGGAAACTATTTCAGAAAAAACTTCTTAGTAAGATCTGTCCAACTTGTGATAGAATTTGGTGGGAGGGAATTTAACCAAAATTTCGCACTATCCCTCAAAGAGTAAGGAAATAGCGTCAACCTCAAGGTTTCCTCTTTCACTCTTGGAATTATGAAGGAATAGCATAAAGCAAGAAATGATTGTAGCTGAGAGTGAGGGTTTTCCAACTTTGTTCCTCCAAATTGTCCATTAGTTTGCAACATTTGGAACATGATAGGTTTGAGATCAAATGTTGGAGCTGCATACTCTCTGATGGCTCTATCTTGATCATCTACTAACAACACTGGATTATGCCAATCCATATTCTCTTGAACTACTCTTCATCCATTTCTAGGGGCTTGTACAGGGTTTGGTTGAATGTGTATTGGTGGGTCCAAAATCTGAGCGTCATGATTATCAATGAAGTCTTGAGCTGCAGCTAATCCCTGTGCTTGCTCGTTTTGCTTTTCTATGCTGAT
Organism: Telfairia occidentalis; assembly: GCA_026257165.2. NCBI lineage: Eukaryota > Viridiplantae > Streptophyta > Magnoliopsida > Cucurbitales > Cucurbitaceae > Telfairia > Telfairia occidentalis. The sequence goes on along the minus strand of JAOANK020442252.1, from coordinate 4,007 downwards.
GTAAGGTCCTCTCTATCTCTCGATAAAAAAAATGTTGTGTCGACCTCGTTCATACACTAGAACTTCTGTACAAGCAACAAAGTACTGATCAAACAAATGAAAGATTGAGCACTTAACGACACTGCGAATACTCTTGAATGAAAATAATTACATATAGATGAAACTAAATCTAAATTAAGCACTAAAGTCCCCGACAACGGGGCCAAAAACTTGTTGTCTTCTTAGCAGTGATGAAATTATGCTTCAGTTATGCCGAATAGTGCTAGAAATGAAGAAAAATCATGCTCAAGTATAAGCAATCATACAAGTAATACTAGAGTACTCAAGGATATCGAACCACTGGGACTTAGTTAATTTAGACTGAGTTTTCACACTTGAATGCAATTCATTCATACGACAGACTGAATAACCATGTAGTGTTGATTTAAAAGAAAGAGGGAGAAGGGATAATTCAACTAGTTTCAAGGTTGTAGACGCTAGAAACACGATTAACAAATGTTCTAACAAACAATAATAAAATAAGGGTAGTTAATGACAATATGTCATACAAAGCGATACCATGCTATAGCTTTTTCTGGAAATGAAAAGAATTATTCTCTAAATAGGAATTCTCTGTACAACCACTCTTTCGAGCAGCATACTTTAATGATCAAGTCCTATTTATGTCTAAAATCAAACTTAATACTCCTTAACAAGCAGTCCTTTCAGTTTTATAGCTTTTCCACTATGTCTAACTCCTTTGCGAAATGGAATGCTCCATCTCTACTATATCTTGTACTTGATTTCGACTAGTCTTTTACCTTTTAGCAACAAAACTAGCTAGCATCAACTTCCGGCAGCCAACTGGAAAGCTCATGACAAAATTTAAGGCAAGGTAAAAACGACAAAAGAGTTCATTTCATTCACCAAAATAAGCAGCAGCAAAGCATTAGCAATGCATGGCTATCATCAACTACCCGAATGGAATTTAGGTAAAACACATGACAACAGAATAACCTATGATGAAACTGAAATAGATGGTTGAATAAATGAGGAAATAAATGTAAGTTGACAAGATGGTGCTGAAATAAAATAACTAGAACAATATTCATACTATAAGAAGCAGCAAAATTGACGGCGTTGAGGAGTTGAAGACAACGGGTAGCTAGGTTTTCCTTAAGAAGTTTAGATTCTTCTATCTTGAGAATTATTTCCCTCCTTAGCTTGGTTCCTTCTTTTTTGGCGGCTTGCCCTAGAATTCTATGCTTCTTTGCCTTAAATATTAGAGTAAAATGACCCATGGTACCCTCCTAAAATCCCACGTGTAGTAATGAGGCAACTCGAGCCTTTTCGTGTCATCACACGCATCCCATCAACTTGGAATCCGTACATTGGCAGATTTTGGAGAATATTCTGCTCGCCGAAATGCTACAGTATTTCATAGGGGAAGATGGTACCAGGTTGCGTCGCTTCCTAAACTACTGCTAATTCTTGCAAACGGCCATAAATGCAATCTCAAATTCAACAGTGTTTTCATCCGTGAACTTTTAAGCAATTCAAAAAGGCAAATTGTAGAAATATAATAAATTTGACCCTTTTACATGCTTTTCTCATGTTATCATACTATAAACAATAATCAAAGACTTAATCTTTCAAGCATAATAACCTTCTTTTGGAGAGTTAGCAGTTTGTAACTCAAAACAACCATCAATAGTTGAAAGGAATTAAACAAGTCCACTTGCTAGTAAATCTAAACTCAAAACACTACAACAACAAATAAAGAAGAATGGTTGATCTGTTGTCATGTCTCTTCCACGCCATCAACAAGCTCGTAATATTCATCATTACCTGTAAGACTATTTTCTTTTTTGAGTGACTACATCAATATTCAATAAGTAGCTCCCACTTGCGGAGTCATACATAAACAACATAGCAATCAACATTTAATGCATAACATGCTTTTCACAATCTTACAAGTACATAAGAAAAACACCCAACAAAGATTAAGACACATCTCATATCCACTCAACAACAAACTTTAACCATCTAAAGTTCTTACAATATTTTTCAACTTATTAAAACACTTTCTACCTCCTCAAGCTATTTCCAACTTTTTCAAACTCTTGAAGATTTACTCTTTTGAGAGTACTCATTGACCCCTTACCATGTTTCCCCAAGCCCTCAACGCTTCTCTATAGAACTTGACATTTGACCCTTGACCATTTTTACCAAGGCTTCGAACTACTGCACTGACCCTTGACCATTTGTATCCAATGCCTCGATGACTTCGCAACGTATTGGTCCTTGAGAATTTGTACCTAAGTCCCCAGTGCTTGCCTCCACATAGACTCAGCACACCGACCCTTGACCATTTGTACCCAAGGCCTCGATGCTCATTTTTTTCTAACATTGTCCTATCGAGCACTGACCATTTGTACCCAGGCCTGGAAATCCAACATGTGACATACCTGCCCTCAACCATTTGCACCCGAGACCCTAATATTCACCATTTTTTCCTTTCATTCACAAGATTTCTTACCCTTTTCTAAAAAAATATAAACTCACGTCCTAATCAGCCCCTGCCCATATTACCCAAGGTCGTAATATTAACTTGCTTTCCAATTACTCAAATATAATAAATTCAAAACTCAAGCTCATGTTCTATAACATGCTGCCTTTCGTGTACTCAATCTCATAATGCATTTCATTAGAAAACCGAACATATCAACATGGCCTCAACAAACAAGCATAACATACACAGCTCAATAACCAACTGAAAGGTGTATCAACATACATGTGTTGCGGAATAGGATACAAAACACTCTAATCAGCTCAATTCATTATGGAAAATCATGCTTTTATGGAGGAAAAACAGAGAAAAGATTACACTAACCTTTGTTGCTCGAATCCTCCACTATCTCTGGCAGATTGCTTCTCCAATAAGCTCCCGGATTACTACTAGAGTCTTCCCGACTATTCTCTGACCTTGGAACGGGATGGTGGGATCCCTTGATTGGTGAATTTGGGTGTAGAAGGAGTGATATTTGGCTTAGAGTTCAACACATGAACCACCAAATTTGGGAGGTAAAATGAACTCCTTCATCAATCAATCCTTGCACGACTTTGAAGCCTATTTATAGGCACTTTCATGCACAAAAGTTTTACCTATGACTGACACTCAACCATGGTGATTAAGAATTCAATTTAGGTGGCAAATGGTGGGAGAAAGATGTTGGAAAATCACCATTTAACACTAAACCTAATTTTCCATCTTTCTTTTTATTTTCTTTAATTTTAAATTTCATTTTAATTAAAAATTAAATCCAAAATTGATATAATTAAATTAAAAACATTTTTTTATTTAATTAATTACTTTAATATCAATATTAAAATAACATTAATTTGCCACCAAGCCCAGTTTTCGAAAAAACTCTTTTTGTGAATATGAATCCCTATTCATATGTACAACATTCAAATCTCATTTAAATGTCATTTTCGACTCTTTTCGATCGTTTAATTCATAATCAAACGTCGATCCATTAAATATATCTCATATATTTAATCTTCCACCAAACCCGAATTCGAATGCTTCGAACTCATTCACCACACTGTTAACAAGGTGTTATCCGACCTGGAATCAACCCTTAAGGGAACAACCTCTCTACTATCCCTAAAGCCAGGTAGGAGTGAATTTCGTCTTGTAGGGCTATGTACCCAGCTATCTACCCGATCTTACCCCTGAAATGGGAGGCATATTGAGCAGACGTTGTTGAGCCTCTCTCACCCATGCAGATAAAGGGATAATACCGAATAAACAGGAGTCATAGTTAGCTCAGGATTGAGATCAAGTTACCTAGGTCATCAGGTTGAAATAAGTCAATGTTTTCAATGATCTGCATTAAACTGAAACAGTGACTATTTTGTGGTCCTAGTCTTATGCAATCCAATCGCATAGAATGCCCCCACTCGCATGTCTCCACATGAACGATTCAGGATCACATTGTTTGTATCATATACAAAGCAGGCCG